>JAVBJF010000554.1:0-187098 GCA_033439095.1 Pseudococcus viburni | reverse complement strand
CGTCGTTATTATAAGTGGTGTGTCGTATACGCTTCTTGAAATTTCTGCCTAAGTCAGAGTGTATATTGTACACACATACGTAACTTTCGCTGGGGTGTATAAAGTACTACAGTTTTAAAATGAACTACTTACGATTAACGAAGGTTTCAAGTATTCGATAACAGCACTGATAATTATACGCCTCTTCGATGAAAAAAATTATCAACTGAGAGAATAACCTTGTACACGATAATACAAAAAAAACGTTATTTTACATTCGTTCTTAGTTGCGTAGTTATAAATCGCTCAACAGGTCTAGTCCATTACATTACACATCGCGAGTAGTAGTACACGTTAAAACAGAGAAAAGTGACATCTATAATACGCACACACTGAGTACCGTTCTCGGTTAAAACATTTTTTTCCCCTCTACTAGGTTACCACAACTGATTTCGAATCTGTTTTCTCGCCGTGATGCCGCTACAATAACGTAGTTGCGCGGTTGCCAAGCGTTACTTTGATAAAATAATTTCTACGACTGTCCAGTGATGTCAGCGTTCGCATTTTTTGCGTTCGCGTTCCGTTCCCGTTCAGCACATTTTCCTCAAACTGCGTTCGCGTTCCGTTCACGTTCATGGCCTTTTCACCCCGTTCCGTTCCCGTTCCGTTCACATTTCTTTTGCGTTCCCTTTGCGTTCAGCTTTCAACACGTGTTGAAAACTGAACGCATGAAAAATTTTCCACTCATATGCAGGTTAGTACATTATGAGTGATACGAGTGGAAAATTTTTCAGTTTTCATTAGTTTTTTTCATAAATAGAACAAAACAGCCGAAATGAATGCCTATTCCTTTAGAAATTTCCAAAATATAAACATACAAAACCCTGAATTTGAATGCTCGTTCAATTCGTTCGTTCGCAAGTTGAACGCGTTCCGTTCGCGTTCCGTTCAGAATACATCTGAAAGAAAAGAGCGTTCGTTCCCGTTCCGTTCAAATTTTCCAAAAAGTGCTATCGTTCCGTTCGAACGCGCGTTCAGAACGCGAACGCTGACATCACTGCGACTGTCCAAGGTCCCAAAAAAAAATGATGCCGCACCATTTCCGACAGTCCTTCAATGAAAACAGAAGCTCGTATAAAATTACGGTCCGTAATTATAATGCAATTTCTTATTTGCAAAGCTAAAAAAATCAACTTAATTGAAAAATTTGAAATTTTTTTGCAGAAGGTTTACATGAAAATTGAATTTTTTTCAGCAGTTCGTTTGCTCATTACTTTCCATTAAAGTTTCACAAAATGTGTTATAGTTGATACGTTTTATGAGGTATGATTTCATGTGAACAATAATTTCTATGATTCTCTACATCATACCCGTTTTAAAAGTAGGGTTCTGTGACTTCACCGGATTCCGTTACTTGAACTATTTCTCCTGTTGAATATTTCTCAACATGACCGAAGTATCGAAGGAAAAATGAAATCCTACTTCAAATCATTTAATCAAGATGTGTCTGCTTATCAGTGTACTGCTTTACATTTACTCAAATCCTTTCACCTTTGTTATTCTGAAATGATTATCACAGTTAACACTCTTGACCTATTCTTCGTTTTGTAACACATCGGGTTCATTTTTCATTTTCATGAACACACTATCTATCTCAAAAACTAAAATCATTATCTTCTCTTTCAGGTTTATGATTCGAAAATTTCACATGGTTGAAGCAGGCAGTATAACACCCGAAGTATGTTTCCTTCCACTGGACATTTCAAATCACTGCACTGCCCTTTTCACTTGGAAGGAGAATGCGGAAGAATTTACTGTCATTACAGACACGCCAAAAGTAACCTCATTTCTAATATTGAATTCGTTCGTGGAATCAATAAATGATTTTAATTCGATCTGTTAACCAGGCGCTGACGAACGATCCGGTGAAAATAATGGTATCACGACGCTGGAGAAACAAATTTGCAAAGATTTAAGTCTTGGTATGTTGGTTGATGATAAATTCGCATATTTCAGAATAATTACAAATTACTCAAGGCTTCTTTTTGTTTTCATCGTCTTTTTTTAGATGAAGACGATTTCGAATCGATAATAAATACAGAAGATGAAGATAAACACGGTAATTGGAGCACTACTCCAATGTAGTAGTTTAAAATTTCAGTGGTAATCTTTTAAATGATAATTTTTTCAGAGAAATTGTTATCTCAGAAAATGAAAAGTTTGTTCCCCGGTTCTGGTAAATTATTAGGTAAGAATCCTAATTTCTTTACGTTATCGAAATTGTCATTTCTATTTTCAATATATATTTATTGTTTCGATTTCAGATAATCTGCGTTTGCCCGAAATTTCTAAAGATAACTGGGATCTTTCTGTAAACGATACAACTTCAGGTAGACTCGATTGATCTTAATTTTAATGAAATTTATTTTGATGTACTAAGAATGATTTAAAGATTTAGGAAATGATGACCTGAAAAATTTTAAAGAAACTGAATTGGGACTTGAAGATGATGACACTACAATGGGTACGATTTCATTGTTAAATAAGATGCAGAAGTTACGAAATATGATATTCATCGTCTTTCTTCTTTCTTCATTTAGATGATGGCCCATTAAAACAAATTTTAGAGGAAGATGCAAAGAAAAAAACAAATCCTGGTACGTTTACCTTGAATTTATAACTGTTGGAATCAACAATCATTCGATAATTTTTGATATGTGGTGTTCTAGAACAAAACAAATCTAATCCATTGGAAAGAAGACATTTAATATTCTCATGTCTGGAAAAAATAGGTACGTGTTTTTTCTACTAAATTCTAGATTTGAAAATTGAAATCTTTATTGTCGTTAATTTCATTCTCAGAAAAACGTTCGGAATTTTGTCCAAGACGAGTGGGAACAATTCGACCGAAAAAGTTTGCTACTGGTAATTGCATTTTCTTTTTTTATTTCAGTAAAGTATTGTTTAGTAATTGGATAATTTCTTTTTTAGTGGAAAATGTCAATCTAGAACTGGTAAAAGAAACTCCATTGCAAGGTTTGTGTTCATTTCGTTTTATCTGTGTAGAGTAGACCAATGCAGACATCGTATATTATGATTGATTTTTGTACCTAGGAGAAAGTGGCATAAAAAATAGCAATAGTGCGAACAACAATGAGATGAACAGTGAGTATATGTTTGTACAGAATTTAATTTCATCAATGTGAGCTAAGTCTAATACTTAAATTATTATATTTTCAGTCAAGCAAGAAGATCCTGCTTCTGAAAATAGTTCAGATGAAGATGCAGAAGTTGGTATGTATGATCAACTGGAGTAATTTATTAGAATCAAACAATCTGCGAATAAAAACTCATTTTATTTTATTTTATTTTGCAGATAGTCTTCTTACTCAGATTTCGATGATGAATCCACAGATTTTCAAAGTTGGTTAGTGCTTTTTTCGTCTTCATTTTGACTCAAATTTTATATTTTGTATGTATTATATTCGTTAATTTTTCAGTTGATAAAAGTAACGATAAAGACGAGAAAGAATTTAAAAAAATTGATTCGAAATCTATCATATTCAACGAAGAGGCCGATTTGCCGTTGGATTTTGGTGAACTAGCCACTCAGTCTTTTCCTGGTACTCAGCCTCCAGTTCCAGAGGCCAGTAGTAGTAATATAATAAATCTAGGTACTTTTAATATTATCTTACATTGTGAACTTTTTAGAAGAAAAAAATTAATCGAAAACATTTATAGATAGTCCCACCGCGAAGATAAAAAAAGAAAAGACTGATCTCGAGGATTGTACTGAAGCAGTTCCAGGTAATATGAATTTTATCTCAAATACTATCTTATCAATTTCATTATAAATATCTAAACATCGTTCATTTACAGCCATACCTCAAACAATCATCACTCCACCATCGACAGCTTCTCTAGCGGAGCAAAATCGAGTAAAGAATTTATTCAAAAACACCATATGTTCCAACATCGATCAATTTTTCGACCTCAGCGATGCTTGTCGAGTTTACGGAACGGAAATTTTCAATCTACTGGAGCCTCTGTTCACCTACCTGATACAAAAACTAAACCCGCAATTTAATTTCGATAAAATACGCCAACTACACTCGCAGAATATCTCCTTAGTCGATGGATTACCTTTCGTTTGCTCCTGTGATCATTTAAAAAACTGCATAGAGTGTTACAACTTGGTGCTCTGTGCCGTCTCTAAGACTAACGTTAAAACCAGCGATAAAGTTACCGCTACGCCGAGCCATTTGACTATTCCATTTCGTAAAATCGAAGACGGATTGAATAGTATTACGAAAGAAATAATGTCGATAGGATTACCCTGCGATGACGAAGGTAATCCGATCATCAAACAGGAAACGAAACATGCCTATTGTCAAGTAAATCTGGATTCGAAATCTCATTCGAAAAGTTCGACGAATTCACGAGAGAAACATCACGATTCGAAACATCACAACAGTAGACATAAATCGTCAAGTGTATCGAAGTCGAGCCATACGAAAGAACGAGATAAACATTCGTCGCAGTCGAGTCGGCATAAATCTTCGAAATCGAGACACGAAGAAAAAAAACATCAGCGCGATAGCTCCGAAGAGAGCGACAGTTCTAGCAGCGATGAGAGCAAGAAGCATTCGAAACATCGTCGTACTTCCGATACGAAAATTAGGAAAAGATCTTCGAGCGATAAAACTGATTTCGAGAATAAAAAACCGAAAATCGATGAGAGGAAGTCGATGAAATCTAGTCATAAGGAAAGTCCTCCGGAGGAAGTTGTCATCAGCGACGATTCTGGTTCGAATTTGAAATTATCGTTGAAAATTTGAAGTCGTGTGTAATTTTAACGAACGTTTTATTTTTAGATTTCGATACCACGAACTGCGCTACCGAAGTAAATTCATCGGATGAGAATTACTCCGATATTGATGATATTGGAAATGATAGAGACGATGCTGAGCCTTCAGTTGACTTAGATGTGGATAGCGATATTGAAGTGGAGGTTCGAACGAGCAGATTTTATTCGAATCGTTGAAAAATTCGTGTATAATGATTTTTTCAATTTTTTCAGAGAAAAACGTCGAAATCGAGTACGGCAAATCATACAGAGTTGATTCCTTCGACTTCTAATAAAAAACGAGTATCTCACGTCACCGAAGATAAAATTCTTCCTTACAACAAAAGACCATTTATCAAGAAAAATATTCCTCTACCATCCGAAGTAAGTATTCGAAAAATGTAAACTTTTTTTAAACGAAGATATCGCAGATTCATTATTTTGATAATTTTCAGGCCTTGTTTCAAAGAATGCAGCAAAGAGAAGCTGAGAAAAATGCGGCTGAAGCAGCTGCCTCGCCAACCGTCTCGAGTAATGATCGATGGTACTTCAAAATTTCTTCAATTGAACCTTCTTAATGCTGAAATTATATCTACAGATGATCGTGTTCGCATATCTCACGTTCCTAACGTCGCGTTGCTTTTGAGAGCCAAAGAGAGACTGAAAACTGATCTATTTAATAAAGCAAAACCTCCTGTAGCCCCGGTTCGAACATCCGTTCAGACCAACCCCAAAGGTAAAAATCGAACTGCTCACATTGCCACCGAAGTACCACCTCCCAAGGTATTCATTTTATTAATCACGAAGTTTGACGTCTTCGGTATTGGTATTAATCCTATGATTTCTTAGGACGTTCCTGCCCACGTCGTTAGTTTAAAACCGACGATTAATTCGTACAAGGCGAATAATAATATAGCTCTGCCTACTCGTCAAAATGCTTTGGACAGATTGTACGGTGCTTTTTCAAAAAAAGTTCCTCCGGAATTAGCCAGTGATTTGGTGAATATATAAATTAACGGGGTATTGTTTTGATTTAATGTTTCTTGACAAATTGTGTTTGTTTTTAGGCGTTGAAAGAAGAGCAAACTATTCATGAAAAAGTTACGATAGTAAAAGTGTATTTGAACTCGTTGGCGATGGCTTTGCACCGGATATCTAAAGAAAATCCAGCTAAATTGACCGGTAAGTTGAGATAGTAACTGAAAGACCTTAAAAAATTGATTTTTTGCGATTATTAATTCTGCGATTTATTTTAATTCAGAAAAGACCTCAGAATATCCTTCTGAAATTAACGGTGAGTTGAATTTTTTAATTTTTAATATTTACACGATTTTTATTCTTGAATTGATGACGTATCTGTTTCCCATTTATAGGTTATTCTACGTACGATCTTTTAAGCAGACATATTTTAACTCGAGAACAACTAGAAGTGAACGGATTCCCCATTCCAATTCGTTATCAGCCCGGATGTTGTAGAATATCCACTAAAGCAATCCACTACAAACCGTTGACGAGTAAAAGAAACGGAGATAAGTTCTTCTGCATACAATGCAAAGAACCATTTGAAATAGATGTCGTGACCGGTTTACCAATCACGCCGACTACCGGTTGCAAATTTCACACATTGAGACCGAGAAAGGAACCTGGTCGATGTATGTGTTTTATTTTGGACATATTCGTAATGCGGATGGATTTTGAATTGATTTTTTTTTCAGTACGACACGAATTATTTTATCCCTGCTGCAATAAGAATATTGCGGAATCCGGTTGTATGACAGCTGAGTACCATACTCCCGACACAACTGATGACGATTGCTTGGAAGGTTTTGTCGAGACGAGAGATCCTCCACCCGGTGACTCAGGTGCCAGACAGTTCTTTTCGTTGGATTGTGAAATGTGCTGCACCACTGTTGGTTCAGAATTGACTAGAGTGACGGTCATAAAACCGGATTGCGAAATTATTTACGATAGTTTAGTTAAACCGTTCAATCCTATTTTGGATTATTGCACAAAGTAAGTGCTCAATCGAAGAACCAAACATTGAAAATATTTTTAATTGTGTAGACTTCCTAAGTAGGTCTCTTACATCGTACGTCTCTTTAGCGAAATTTTTTCTTGGTTGAAATGAAAAATACAACAAATCAAAATTCATTCTAAATGAAAAATCAGTTTAAAATAATTCAAAACTACATAGATTTTTCGTTTTTCATTTTTTTTTCATTTTTTTTTTTTTACTTCGTTAACTGAAGATAAGTTTCATTGTTCAGGTTGAATTTTCAACTTTTGTTGATTCTGTCGAGGAAGGTGAATGAGGGGTTGAGGACAGAATCGATCAACGGAGGTTAGAGGGGTAGGTCGTTTCCGCAATGATGAAATTATATTTTTAGGTGAGCAAATAAAGTTTTGAGTGGGAAAATTTGCAAAAATGTTGGTTTCAGGCATTACAAATAGGCCCATTTTCGCTTTTTTTGGCACTTGGTCCCTTTTATCTCTATTTTAATTAAAAAGTCTCTTATTAAAATTTTTTCTTGGAAAAAAAATAATTGAAATTATCTTTAAAAAGAAAAATAAGTTTGAAAAAAATCTGAAATTTAATTTTCAAGTTGTTTTTATTCTCTTTTCTTATTCTCTTATCTGTATTTCGATTTCACCTTGATTTTGTTGAATTGTTTTTTAAAAAACCGAGTGCATTATTTTCATGTATTCTCTCAATGGGAGGAGGGGGAGGGGGGGTTGTGGGTCAGATCAAACGGATGTCTGAGGAGCACCTTAATTTCCTAACAATAAAATTGCATTTTTATTTTTAGTCAAAAAAATTGAAAAAGTATGCGAAAATGATATCTTTTCTGTTTTGATTCAAAAATGTGCATTTTTTGTTATTCTAACCAGGAAGAAACAAAATTGAGATTGTTGAGAATGGGGATCTACATATAAAAACTAGAACATGTTCAACTCATATAGAATTTTTCTGTGCGACGAACTGTTTTATAATGTATGATTTTAAAGAAAATTTGAAAAAGTTCAATATCTTTATGAGAGCAGAAATTTTCTATTTTGTTTGGATTTCTCCCTAAAAAAATTGAAAATTGCCAATAGCAGACGTCGTTTCAGAAAAAAAAATCGAAGTTTGAGTTTGATCTCGAACTTATTAGTTGGAAATAATACAAAGGATATGACTTTAAAAATTTTACTAGTTTTAATTTAAATTTCAAAAGGTTCCTAAGAAACCTAAAGTTTTGCAAATTCGATATAAAATTGAACTTTCTAAAAATCATATCCTTGAAAGGCGTTGAAGAATTATTTTTCATTTTCTTAAAAAAATTCAAGGCCTCAAACCTTTCATTTTTTGAAAATCGTATGTAAGTTTTTTTTGAGATGAAGGGGAGAAGGGTGTTTAAAATGCAAGTTTCAGCAAAGTCTTAGATATTTGTCTCAAACCTTTCTTTATTTTTTTATTTCCGAATATGTAAGAAGAAATTTGGTAATCGGTAAATTTTGGTTCTTTTTTTGGTGAAATAAGATTCCTAAAGCCCTCTTTCTTTTTTTTCTTTCTTTCTTTTTTTTTGTTTGAAAAATATGACTGTGGTGTATGTTTTTACATCAAATGTGATCCTATTCCAACAGATTCAGCGGCATCACCGAAGAGAAGTTGCGAAATGTGACCAAAACTTTAGAAGAAGTGAGGCAAGAAATGTTGAAGTTCATTTTCAAGGACACCATCTTGATCGGACACAGTTTGGAAAATGATTTGAAAGCTCTCAAGGTATAAATTACTTTTTCGTTATTGATTTTTGTTTCTTAAACTACTAAAATTACCCGATTTTTTATTACCAGCTTATCCACCGGAAAATAGTCGACACCAGTGTAATGTATCCTCATCGAGATGCTCCGGAGAGAAAATTCGCCCTAAAGTATTTATCATCTACGGTGGTTCATTTTCTAATTCAAGAGAGTGGTAAACAATCATTTTTCAGTAGTGCTGAATAATTATTCGTTGAACTTGAAAATTTAAAATTAATCATAATTGAAATATTATAGAATTTGGTCATGACAGCAAAGAAGATGCTGTTGCATGTATGAAATTGGTTTGGAAGAAGATCAGAGAAGATGCTCAAGTTCATCGTCCTAAGGTATGCGAATATTTGATTACCTATTTTAAAACTGCAAAATACTATTGATGTTAGAAATTTAATTTAATTGAATTTTGAATTGTGTTTCGTTACAGAAAATCATCGGTTCCCCTGAAAGGAAACATTGATCACGTATTTTTATATTTTTATTTATGTGAGATGCGAGAACCAATATTTTGCGAGGATATTTTTTTTATATTTTGTTGAAATTGTATTGAATGAATCATTTTAATGTTTTATGTTTTCAGTATTTTTTTTTTCATTAATCATTGTTTTGTGTTTGGTTAGTATTATATGAATGTTTTTTTGATTTATAATGATAATAATATGAATGATTACATAATAATTTAATAAAGCTCATATTTTCTATAAAATACCCGTAATTATCACTTGTTTTATTTACTGATCGTATTCGATCCTTCATTGTCCTAATTAATCCATTCTATGGATCCGGTTATTCCGTTATTCGATTAAAATTAAAAATAAAATTTTTTTCTTTTTCAAAAGGTCAGGTCAACAATTCAACATTCATTGGTTCAAATCAATTCGACGTCATCATTTTAACCGAATAACTGAAACCGAACCTTGATTCTAACGACATCTATTGCCGAAAACCCTAAAAAATCAAATCTAAACAAAATATCAGTCGAATGATTGTGAATGATAATTTTATAATGTAGATGTGGAAGCGGTTTATTCATTTGTAATTTTCTCCATTAAAATCCATCCAAAAGGAGGCAGTTTTTGCATTTATTACATCATAGTTCCTTCGTCAATCATGGGTAAGTGATGAACAACCGAACTCCGCACCAATACGTTACTATTTTCGAGCACTCGAGTTCGTTGAATCATATCTCCAACTCCTCTAATTTTCTCTTTTCTGCACGTTTAGGTGGTTTACTAAGCTATTTCAAGAGTTTCCTAGGAGGCCGTGAACTTCGTATTTTGATATTGGGCTTGGACGGCGCCGGAAAAACCACCATTCTTTATAGATTACAAGTCGGTGAAATAGTGACGACGATTCCAACCATAGGGTTTAACGTGGAGCAGGTGACTTATAAGAATTTGAAATTCCAAGTTTGGGATCTAGGAGGTCAAACTAGTATAAGGTAATGATGAGCACCTTTTGAATTATATATCTAAACGCGAAATGAATCCATGAATAACAAAATGCTGTAATTTCAGACCGTATTGGAGGTGCTATTATTCAAACACAGATGCAATTATTTACGTTGTTGATTCCGCCGATAAAGATAGGATCGGAATTTCCAAAGACGAGCTTTTCCATATGTTAACAGTAAGAATATTCAGATATTGGTTTATTATTCGAAAATTGGCCCATCTATATCAATGAAAAATTCTATAGAGGAGCTAAGCAAATGAACGTCAAAAAATTCTAACTCAAATTTGTAATTCCGCAGGAAGAAGAATTAGAAAACGCCATTTTACTCGTATTGGCGAATAAACAAGACATCGAAGGTTGTATGAGCTTACCAGAGGTACACCAATCCCTCGGACTGGATACATTAAGAAATCGAACGTTTCAAATATTCAAAACATCGGCTAAAAAAGGAGAAGGTCTCGACGAAGCGATGGATTGGCTGTCAAACACGCTGCAAAGTAGAAAATAATACCGGCGATGTATTTTCAAGGATTTTCTGTAGCATTTTGCCTCAATATCGTTGCGTTCGTGCCAGCGAATATTTCAAACTTGTTATGTTCGGTTTAGTATCGTGATAACATATCAAAACATAGTAATACGCATAAGAAATGATAAAAAATCGTACAATAATAATTTTGCAGTCGCAAATCAACGCTGTCATAAACTTTGCACCGTTTACAGGAAGAGTATTTTTATAGAATTTGTATTTTGGTACGTAATTCAAATTCGTAAGGGATAAGTTGTGTAAATAATGTGAAAATGTTTTGTACAAAATATTTCGTTTGTATTTTATTAAAGTATGAATTTTCGTTCGAACATGTTACTTTTTCGTAATGAATAATATTTTATATGAGATACCCTAGTCTATTGGTGAATCGGCGATGTGTTTTTTTTTTTCATAATAAAATTATATATTTTGTTGATGTTCGACTGATTAAATGTTTGTGGGAGAATATGTTCAAAATGGGTGTAATATTCGTAGAAAATTATGAATTTGCGATATGAATTTGAAATTTGGGTTTCGTGAAGATTGAAAACTATTTTTTGGGGCATCGAAAATGGCTGTGAACACACTTCTCCAGATGTTTTCCCATTAAGTCTTGTGAATTCTGGATTGTAATTTGGTAAATTTTTTGCCCTAAATATGCGACGTGGTTCAAGAAACAGGTTCAGTTGTAAAAATAACTTTTTGAGAAAAACATGTAAAAATCTTGAGAGCATTGATTGTATTCTAATCTCTGATAAAGAAGTTTATCAGGAATTTGAAAAAAAAATTCAACAATAATAGTGGTCAATAAGGACATGTGTACGAGGTTTCCAAGTGATATTATCGCCCTTAATTCACTTCAAAATGCCATCAATTCAGTATTTTTGTAAATGAATTCAAAATTTCACAATTTACTTAAAATGTTTTTCGAGTTTAAAATTTATCAAGATTTTGCAAGTGTAATTTTTTTTAAAAGATCGTTAAAATTCTGCAATGTTTTTTCAACTTGGCAAACTCTCATTCCAACGTCCAACTTGATAAAAGGTCAAACAATTGATTTGTACCTAAATTCGAATTTCTTTGAGTGATCGTTGAGCTGGAAATAAGAAATAACATTTTGAGAAAATTAAAAATCTCAAAGCTACCTATGAAAAAAAATCTAAGAAAACTGAATTTGAGAAAAGTTTTAAGAAAAGAAGTTGGATAAAATTTGAATAGAAAAAAATCTGAAAAATTCAAACTGGAAAAAATTTGAAAGTAGAAAAAAAGCAGAGAAAATTACATCCAAAAGAAGTAGAGAAAATTTAGATTTGGAACTTGGAAGGAAACGTACAGTGGCGACAGTGGCGTCGTCAGAATCGAAAATTGGGAGGGGGTGGCACAAAAGGGGCCGTGTTGGTTGGATCAACGTGTTTGTTGTTAATTCGAAGTGATAGGCCAATTTTTCTACGTGTTGCAAAAAATACATAAACCAGGACTGGCGGTTGGAACGTTGATCATCAAGATTAGAGATAGAAATGTGTATTTGTGTCAAGCCCAGAAGTTTCAAAAAACTCGTTGATGGTTTATGCCTAAAAATTTTTGACATTTAATGTTTTAATGCGTTTGAGAAATCTTTCTAGATGCTATTAGTACAGTGAAGCGTAGATGTCAATTGCTCAAAAGTCGCATCCACATGCATATACAAACCATCTCAAGAAATTGAAATTCATTTATTTTGATATTGAAAAGTGATAGAAGCTACTGTTTCAGAAAATCAAGCTAATTTTTTTGAGATGGTTAAAGATCATTGAACTTATCGAATCACGGGCCTGAATTCTATTTGAATTGCGCTCTCCGTGGTTCCTCGATACGACGATACTGAAGTACTGATAAAGTACGTTAGTTCGTACTTTGTGATACTTCACGTATCGTCTGGTGAAGAAATACCAAATTGGTCTGGGTGATCGAACTTATCATTTTTGATAGCATAAAACTTGTAATATTGACGAAAGCCTCCAAATTTCCAAAATAAAACTGTTTTGGTGAATCTCACTCTCTCAATTCCATACTTACAAACATCTCTTGATATAATTTATTTTCTTATTTTCATTTTAAATTCTTTCTAAGACTTCCACAAAGTTCCAGTTTGGGCCGTAGCACGCTCTCCTATCTCTCTCAAGTCCTCTCTTCAAATTCAACAAAGTGAAATTGCAATCGAATTTGAAAGTTTTGAGCTTTCTGTTCTTTAGACTCAAATAGACAGATTTATTTAAATTTCAAGATCAATGTTGTACTTTGATCGAATCTTGGGCCTGAATTGATAATTTGAACTTTCATAATAAATCAAATTTGAATCATTAGGCACTAATTCTAATAAAAATCAGGCCTCAGCAACACAATTCTGTAATTAATTTTACGAAATTGTTACAAATTGCATGAAATTGTCAAGTGTTATATCACAATCTTTGAAGAAATAAGTTTGGTGGCCCTGAAAAGGACCATTTTAATGAAACGAGCGAAGATCTTAAGCCTTCTTCTCAGTTTTCTTGGGTAAAAGCACAGCTTGGATATTTGGCAGGACACCTCCTTGAGCAATCGTAACGCCGGATAACAACTTGTTTAATTCTTCGTCATTCCTGATGGCTAATTGCAAATGCCTGGGAATAATACGAGTCTTCTTATTGTCACGGGCAGCATTGCCGGCCAATTCCAAGACTTCAGCAGCCAAATATTCCATCACGGCAGCCAGGTAAACCGGGGCACCGCCACCGACACGTTCGGCATAATTACCCTTGCGTAATAAACGATGAATACGACCAACCGGGAATTGCAAACCGGCACGAGATGAACGAGTTTTTGACTTTCCTTTGACTTTACCGCCTTTACCACGACCAGACATTGTTAATATTTGATAATTGAACGTACAACGTAATTGAAGAGAATTGAAGTTGAACTGAATACTTTCCCAACAGTTGTTTTGGTTTATATATGAAAACGGTGAAATATGGTGAACTAATCATAAACGAGTATTCGATACACTATGCTATCATTGGTTTAACGAGAATTATCGCAAAACCACGTTAATTGATAGTAAAAGTATACGCTTTTAGGTTGTTTTTTTTGTCGAGTTCGCAATTTATCATCAA
Source organism: Pseudococcus viburni (assembly GCA_033439095.1). NCBI lineage: Eukaryota > Metazoa > Arthropoda > Insecta > Hemiptera > Pseudococcidae > Pseudococcus > Pseudococcus viburni. The sequence continues at coordinate 173,366 of JAVBJF010000554.1, read as the reverse complement.
TTTTTTTTCAGTTTGAAGTGAAGTTTTTTAACTTACTACATATTTGTGCTATATTTTATGGTGGAAATTAAAATGTACTTTGTTATTTTAATTACATTAGGTTTCAAATTCAATGGAGTCACAGAAATGGCGATTGAGAAATATTTGATTATTTTTATTTACATTGTAAATATGCTCGTATTGATTCAAAGCGACTGTACATTGGAACTATAAAAAAAACTTGGAAAAAATAAGCATAGGTAATTTTGAAAAAAATTGAACTTGAAAAAAATATAAAAACTTCTGAAAGAACTAAGAAAAGTGGAGAACTTGGAAAAAAACGAGAAATTAGACGTGAAAAATACTTTGGAAAATCGTGGGAAATGGGAAAGTTGAAAACTTGGAAGAAATTTCGAGTTGAAATAGTTCGAAACGACTGAAGTGGGAAAATTTCTGAGAAAATTTGTCCAAGTTGATTGTCGTGTGGTTTCAGAATAATTCCGAGTTCATCAGATAGAGTCTATTTTACATCGTGGGATCAGAAAATTGGAATTTTTGATGAATAAAAAGTTATTGCCTGCCTTGATGTTAGAAGTTGAACTACATTTGTGGTCCTTTGTATTGTAACTTACAATTTCAAAAAAGAAAGAGACAATGACAAGACAGTAATAATTATTGATCACAATGAATTGAATGATATGATGTAATATGTCGTGAAAATGACAATTTTGTTGTAGTTACGAATCAGGTTGTAATGTTGTATTATAATTTGCGAAGCATAATCTATGGTAAGAAGATTCAAGTTGAACCATTTTTTCAGTGTTTTTCATTATTATAATTAAATTGTTTCATTTTCTGGTATCTTAGATGTGACCAGATATGACAATAGCAACGTGTGAACTTACACAATAAAGTTGGAAGAAATAAATTTGGTGGCCCTGAAAAGGGCCGTTTTAACGAAGCTTTGAATGGATATTTGTCCAGATGCTGGGAATTGACGGAATTAACCTCCAAAACCGTACAAAGTTCTGCCTTGACGTTTCAAAGCATAGACGACATCCATAGCGGTGACGGTTTTCCTCTTGGCGTGTTCGGTGTAGGTGACAGCATCACGGATAACGTTTTCCAAGAAGACTTTCAAAACTCCACGAGTTTCTTCATAGATCAAACCGGAGATACGTTTTACACCACCACGTCTGGCTAAACGACGGATTGCAGGTTTCGTGATACCTTGGATGTTATCACGTAAAACTTTACGATGACGTTTTGCGCCTCCTTTTCCGAGTCCTTTACCACCTTTGCCACGGCCAGTCATGATGAACTTTTAGTAAGTCACGAATAACACAACAGTAAGAAATAAATTACACAATGATCAGTAATGTTGCGAACAGCTATTTATATAAAAATAAAATATGCTTTCTGTTTTCCTATTGGTCCGTTCGTTATATCATATTGATCAATCAGCGTTCGAGATCACAAAGTAAAAATGGGAAGCTATGATTGGTTGAATGAACGTTTTTTAATTTCGAAGCAAAAAAAAGACAAGTTTCTGGAAAAATAATCAAGTAATTATGTGATAATTTTTATATTTTGTACTTCTCTGAATTCTCTGAATTATTAAAATTCCAATTAGATTTCGCTTTTTTGATGGTTGAAGGGGAAACGGGACCCAGCGAGTTTGTTAATTTATCTCAACTGAATAGCAACTAAATCGAAATACTTAGTTTCAAAATAAAATGCAAGGTAATGAATCAGATCAATCATTTCGCTTTACCATATGTATTTTTTTGCAGCTAATTGCTTTTTCATCGAAAAAATAAATATATGTTTAGAAAATTGAAATACGTAGTCATTTAAAAGTACTATCATAATGAAAACACTTGATACCATACAATGTTGTATACATTTAACGTTGTTTTATCGAATATCACTACACTCGTTCCTGATTGGCTGACGTGTTTCAACCGTTTTAGTATATAAACTAAAACGCACGACGTACCAGTATTCAGTTTCATTTCGTTGTTCGCTGTATATTGTTCTACTTCTCATTGGAATCATGTCTGGACGTGGCAAAGGCGGTAAAGTAAAGGGAAAGTCAAAGACTCGTTCATCTCGTGCTGGTCTGCAATTCCCGGTCGGTCGTATTCACAGACTGCTCCGCAAAGGAAATTATGCCGAACGTGTTGGTGGCGGTGCACCTGTGTACTTAGCTGCTGTCATGGAATACCTGGCCGCCGAAGTTTTGGAATTGGCAGGAAATGCCGCTCGGGATAACAAGAAGACTCGTATTATTCCCAGACATTTGCAATTGGCCATCAGAAACGATGAAGAATTGAACAAATTGTTGTCTGGTGTGACCATTGCTCAAGGTGGTGTATTACCCAACATCCAAGTCTGTCTTGTTTCAACGATAGAAGCACTATGAAAGAATGAAAGCTTTAAGCTATCTAATTCAAAACGATACTTTAAAAACGCCCGGCCCATTCTTTCCAGGGGCCACATCATATTTTTTATTATTCTTCTAAATTGTTGTTGCCTTGCACTATGAATAAATGGAAAACAGGTGTAAAAATATTCAGCGTTTGTCCATAACAACTCCAACATTCGTATTCAATATTCCCTTAGGATGTCTAAAAAGACTGAGGTCAACCCTTTCCCCCCAAGACCCCACCCCACCTACCTTGAAGGGGAAAAATTGTGTAAAATAATCGAGGGCAGAAATTTTTGAACAGGAAAATAATTAATTACCAAACTTTGGAAGTTTGAAATTTCTTCATTTTTCAAAAGAAGCCAAAGTTCTCAATCTTCATCTTTTAGAAAACTTTAGACACCATGGTGCATACTCTCGGGCAAAGCAAGGACTAAGGTTGGAAAAATTGATGATTTTTTAGAAAGAAAATACCTAATTCGTTTTTCAGTAGTTTGGTTTTTAAAAAATTCCATTACTTTTACTTCGGAGAAAAAATTTTGTTGCTTTCCGAAGTTTTTTTTACGAAATTTCGAGTTTTTTTTCCTTGTTTTGTGCTTTTTTATTCCAGTTTGCAGTTCTCGTATTTGGTGTCTATTTGAGAAGTTATCACAAAAATGCGACTAATTTTGTTGTAAATCAGCACATTTCAGTAAATTTGCCAATTTGTAACAAAATTTACCAATTTAGGTGACTTACAAAATTTGCAGACTTCTTGAAATAATTCTTGACCAGTCGACGTTTTACTAAAAAATGGTCAATGGGTACTGGGTAGGTGTAGGTAGCTAGGTACGTATTTGAAAAAAATTCAAATTCAAGCTTTGAAAAAATCAATGAAAGTCTGACTGTGACTGCCCTAACTTCCCTGGGAAAATCGTCTCTGATTACTAAAGGGTTAGTCGTTTAGTGCTAAGGCAACTTGAGAAAAATTCACGACAAACGTGATGGAGAAAAACTGAAATTATATTTTCGAACTTAGCAGTTAGCACGTTAGCACTAAGAATTAGGTGAGAATCACCCATCAGAACTTAATTGATTACGGAGGAAAAAAATGCCAAATTATAGGCCTGCGATAATTCAATTTTCACAAAATAATAAGAAATGTTGAAAATAATTTATGATTTATTATAAAAAAATTAATATTTTGGGAAAATCGAGTCTAAAAAAAATGAATAGGTCATGAGTTGTAGAGAGTGGAATTTTCTTTCCATAGAGTACAATTATTTTTTTCAAGGAGGCTTGATTTTTGAAATCTTTTTCAATAAAACATGAACGTTGAATTTTCAGCTGAAATATCTCGAAAACTTCGTCTCCTAGAAAAAAAAATGATTAGACCTTATATGGAATATGGAAAGAAAGGCTTACGCTCTACAAATTGTATGCCATTTATTTTTTCGCAGGATGTTCTTTGTCCAGAAAATCGACTTGAAGTGTCAAAAGTCATCAAAAAACAGCAGCAGAACAAATGGAAATTCAAATTATGAAAATTTTCAACGTGATGAAAAAAAAACTGATGAGGTCATATTCGAACTCTGCACTAAAAAGTAGATCAGAATCAAAAAAGTTGAAAAAATGCTAGCCTGTGTTTTTAATATCTACCTACTAAAATGTTTTCCAAAATATAAATCAGCTGCATTTTATATCTTTATCAATGGATATACATTTGAAAAATATTCAAATCCATAAGTATACTTCATTTAGTTTTGAAAAATTGAAAACACGCAATTAGTGGTATGATTGAAAAAAAGTGTTTTCTAGTGTTTGTAAGAGGATCGCCATTCAATAATTTAAAAATTTTTTCTCAAATTTTTTTCAACTTTGAATTCTTAAAAAAATTCCTGCTTCATGTTTTTCAAAATTTCTTCTGACTAACTAATTGCAAGAAATTTTTAAAAATTCATATGAAATTATAAAGAAAGTAAAAATATGAAAGTTGGAAAAATTTTGAAAAAAATTTAGAATTAATGAAATTGAAAAAAATTGAACTTAAAAATTAGAACAACTTTTGACTTACAAGGGACCTACCTCAAATGTTGCATGCCGATCGAAAAAATTTTATACTTTAAAGGCGGATAGAGCATCAAAAAAGATTCCCAGAGCAAAAATTTCAGCCCCTAAAATTGATGGGAGGGAGGGTGGAGGATTTATGGAGGGTTAAATATCGAAAAATCACATAATTCACTAAAAAAAATTACTAAAATCGCAATATCTCAACACCCTGTTCGGTTTAGGACAAAACTTTTTTCATCAAAAACACGAACTACCTTCCATATATGGTATAAGTCGCCTAGGGTGGCAAAGTCGTTCCGATCTGCGCGTAACGCTTGGAACTTGGAAGATGATGTTTTGCCTGAACAGAAAATCAAAAAACCGGAAAATCTCAACACCCTCTTCGGTTTAGGACGTAATTTTTTCTGTCGAACTACCCATCATAATAATATTAGCCCTTCAACGGGTGGCAATTGGCAAATTTACGTCCTATACCGAACTGGGTGGCAAGATATTGCTATTTTAGTAATTTTTTTTTTTAGAGAATTAGGCGAATTTTCGATTTTTACCCTCCCCAACAACACCCCCTGTTAACTTTAGGGGTTGAAATTTTGCCTCTGGGATTCTTTTCTTCTTTGATGCTCATAGGTACTCTATAATATGCGTCTGTAAAAAAATTGTCGATTGACATGTATAACACTTGGGGTAGCTCCTTTGTTAGATCTTTGTAATCCCGTCCGAGGCAAAAATAATTAGGAGATGGTAAAGATAAAAAATTCTGAAGTTCAAAAGTCGAAAGAAATAATTATGTTGGTGGAAAAAAATTTCCAAATTCAGAAATCGAAAGAACGAAACAAGAATCATTTTGGAACGACTGACTCTTTCAAGTCATGGAAAATAACAACTCCCCAAACGAGTACATTTTATTCACATTTTATTTTGTTTTGTTTTTGTTCTATATTTTTGTACTCTCTACTCAACTCTTGTTTTCATATCGCGATTGAGCATTGAATTTTCTATAAGTTTTCATAATGTTACAAGTGCATCATTTATTTATATTGTACTAACTTTTTCATATTGAAGTATTTTTACAGTAAGTATTCGAAAATTACAATTTGTTTTGTGAATTTCAATTTGCCAGTGAAAAGCCATCACTTTAATTTTAATTGTTTACTTCATATTCGTATATCGCATTTCAGTCGCGTTTAATTTATTTTTATTTACCTACGAGCTTTTTTTCGGTCTGTGCTGTGGTAAACACTATTTGTGGTTCGTGGTAGGTTTAAATTATTTCAGTTTTTAATACTGCAGTTCTACGACGCTCGACCATATCCCATATATCACTGACTAGTACCCAAACAACTTTTCGTCTAGTTATTACTTTCAGTTTGATGGTATGGACTACATAGAAAAAATATCTAGATATCTATCTAGAATTTTAATATTAACATTAACCGAAATATTATGAATGAAAATCGTTTGTAAATGAGTGTTGAAATTGTATATGGTATAGAATTGAAATGCCTACGTGAAGTGAAGTGAGTGAAAACAGAAAACACTCTCTACGATACCGAAGTGTTTCAGTTTTGTGATTGTATGCCGATTCTCAAGATTTCGAAACGTTTCCACTTGGAATTATATTTTTTTATCTCAACTATACGAGACTAAATTTTCTAATTAACTACTCCAGATACCTATTAACAAAAAATTTCTGTTTATATTTCGATTAATATTACAATTGCAGATATTTTTCTAAGTCCATAATCACAAATCAGTGATAAAGGCATAGTTCGCATTCCTTTTTGCCTATATGCGCGCCTGCCAATTTACATTACGCTTATGGGAGTTTATGAAATAATTATTACTTTACTCGAAATTAGAGTGATGGAATTGGCTCAAATTTGAAATATACATTTTTCGAGATGATCTCTAAAATCCTGTGCATGGATTTCTCGTTACATCGAATATTTTACAAGAAAATTGAATTTAAAAAATCAGTGAAAAAATAAAAATCCACCGATTTTTCAAATTTAATTTTCTTGTAAAATATTCGATGTAATGAGCAATCCATGCACAGGATTTTAGAGATCATCTCGAAAAATGTATATTTCAAATTTGAGATAATTTCATCACTCTGATTTCAAGTAAAGTAAATTTCATAAATTCCCATAAGCGTAATGTAAATTGACAGGCGCGCCTGTAGGCAAAAAGGAATGCGAACTATGCCAACGCCAAACATGATGAAAAGTTGTTTTGGTTTTGGTCCCTATAGTCAAGCATTTACGATCTATAATAAATATAGCACAGTAGGTAATGTAATAGTAAAAATTAAAAAAGTTAGAAATTGATGTGTAAAATATCAAAGACTAATACACGAAAAAAAAATTAGCACCTGAATAAAAAAATGAAATAAACGACTGAATCGTTTTCTATACGTCCATTTCACCCGCCCCGCCCATTTGTGATAGGGGGGTGGGAGTGGGGTCAATCGTTTGTGCTAGGTTTGTGCTGGTTTGTGCTGGCATTAGTTTCGTTTGTGCTCATTCCCTTTCCCTGAAAATGAATATAGGTCAGGGTGGGGCGGGTGAAATGGTGCCCCGCCCATTCAAGATAGAGGGTCGGGAGTGAGGTCAATCGTTTGTGCTAGGTTTGTGCTGGTTTGTGCTGGCATTATTTTCGTTTGTGCTCCCTCCCTTTTATGGGCGGGGCAGTTGAAATGATGCCCCGCCCATTCAAGATAGAGGGGTGGGAGTGAGGTCAATCGTTTGTGCTAGGTTTGTGCTGGTTTGTGCTGATATTATTTTCGTTTGTGCTCCCTCCCTTCTGTGGGCGGGGCGTCTGAAATGCTTTCTGAAAAACCTTGAAGATAAAACTTTAAAAAAATTATAACAGTACCAATCGTTTGTGCTACTCACGGAGAGGTTTGTGCTGCTTTTACATTTTGAAAAAATTTACATTCTGAACCTTTTTTTGATTTTCACAGATGTTCTATACCCTGGGCGGGGCGCTTGAAATGGTGCCCCGCCCATTTGTGATTGAGGGACGAGTGTGGGGTCAATCGATTGTGCTAGGTTTGTGCTCGTTTGTGCTGGCATTATTTTCGTTTGTGCTCTCTCCCCTCTATGGGCGGGGCATCTGAAATGGTACCCCGCCCATTCGAGATTGGGGGACGAGTGTGGGGTCAATCGATTGTGCTAGGTTTGTGCTCGTTTGTGCTGACAATATTTTCGTTTGTGCTCTCTCCCTTTCCCTAAAAATGAATATAGGTCATGGGCGGGGCGCCTGAAATGGTGCTACGTCACCTCAAGATTAAGGGGTGAGTATGGGGTCAATCGACTGTGCTAGGTTTGTGCTCGTTTGTGCTGACAATATTTTCGTTTGTGCCCCCTCCCTCCTCTGGGCGAGGCGTCTGAAATGGTGCCCCGCCCTTTCAAAATTGGGGGACGGGTGTGGGGTCAATCGATTGTGCTAGGTTTGTGCTCGTTTGTGCTCGTTTGTGCTGACATTATTTTCGTTTGTGCTCCCGGCCTTCCAAGGTGGAGCGTCAGAAATGCTTTCTGAGAACCCTCGGAAATGAATCTTGATGAAAATGGTTTGCAGTGAGTGGCGAGCATTTTTTTTTCAAAGTCCACTTGATTTTGCACTCTGCATTATTTTCAAACTGGTTTTTTCCATTTTTTAAACTTCAAAATTTTTTCAACGCAAATTTTTGACGTTCAAAATTTTTTGCTCAGAATTTTTTAAACTTCTACATTTTTTTTCAACGAAAATTTTCAAACTATGAATTTTTTCTGTAGATTTTTCGAACTTTAAATTTTTCCAATGTAAATTTTCAAATTCTGAATTTTTCTCCTGTAAAATCTTCCCTCTAAATTTTTTAAACTTCAACACTTCTACGTAAATCGGAATCTTCTTCAGGAATATTCTGAAAAATACAATTGAAAATTATTTTTCACAACTACATTGAAAATAATGAAATATACAATTAAAAAAAAAATAATAAATGTCTTTTTTGTATGTTTCATTATTTTATTTTCGATGTTGTTGTTAAAAATAATTTTCAATCGTATTTTTCAGAATATTCCTGAAGAAGTCTCCGATTTACGTTTCAGAAGTTTTGAAGTTGGAAAAATTTACAGGAAAAAAAGTTGATAGGTAGTTTGAAAATTTGCGTTGAAAAAATATAAAAGTATGAAAAATTTTGAGAAAAAAATTTCAAACTTGAAAAAGTTACGTTGAAAAAATTTTGAAGTTTGAAAAATGGAAAAAACCAGTTTGAAAATAATGCAGAGTGCAAAATCAAGTGGACTTTGAAAAAAAAATGCTCGCCACTCACTGCAAACCTTTGTCATAAAGATTCATTTCCGAGGGTTCTCAGAAAGCATTTCTGACGCTCCACCTTGGAAGGCCGGGAGCACAAACGAAAATAATGTCAGCACAAACGAGCACAAACGAGCACAAACCTAGCACAGTCGATTGACCCCATACTCACCCCTTAATCTTGAGGTGACGTAGCACCATTTCAGGCGCCCCGCCCATGACCTATATTCATTTTTAGGGAAAGGGAGTGAGCACAAACGAAAATAATGCCAGCACAAACGAGCACAAACCTAGCACAATCGATTGACCTCGCACTCGCCCCACAATTTTGAATGGGCGGGGCACCATTTCAATTGCCCCGCCCATAGAAGGGAGAGAGCACAAACGAAAATATTGTCAGCACAAACGAGCACAAACCTAGCACAATCGATTGACCCCACACTCGTCCCCCAATCTCGAATGGGCGGGGTACCATTTCAGATGCCCCGCCCATAGAGGGGAGAGAGCACAAACGAAAATATTGTCAGCACAAACGAGCACAAACCTAGCACAATCGATTGAGCTCACAATCACCCCTTAATCTTGAATTGACGTAGCACCATTTCAGGCGCCCCGCCCTTGACCTATATCCATTTTTAGAGAAAGGAAGCGAGCACAAACGAAAATAATGCCAGCACAAACGAGCACAAACCTAGCACAATCGATTGACCCCACACTCGTCCCTCAATCACAAATGGGCGGGGCACCATTTCAAGCGCCCCGCCCAGGGTATAGAACATCTGTGAAAATCAAAAAAAGGTTCAGAATGTAAATTTTTTCAAAATGTAAAAGCAGCACAAACCTCTCCGTGAGTAGCACAAACGATTGGTACTGTTATAATTTTTTTAAAGTTTTATCTTCAAGGTTTTTCAGAAAGCATTTCAGACGCCCCGCCCACAGAAGGGAGGGAGCACAAACGAAAATAATATCAGCACAAACCAGCACAAACCTAGCACAAACGATTGACCTCACTCCCACCCCTCTATCTTGAATGGGTGGGGCATCATTTCAACTGCCCCGCCCATAAAAGGGAGGGAGCACAAACGAAAATAATGCCAGCACAAACCAGCACAAACCTAGCACAAACGATTGACCTCACTCCCGACCCTCTATCTTGAATGGGCGGGGCACCATTTCACCCGCCCCACCCTGACCTATATTCATTTTCAGGGAAAGGGAATGAGCACAAACGAAACTAATGCCAGCACAAACCAGCACAAACCTAGCACAAACGATTGACCCCACTCCCACCCCCCTATCTCAAATGGGCGGGGCGGGTGAAATGGACGTCGTTTCTATTTGAGTTTGACTCACATGCGAGTCTTCACTCTTCAGACTTCAGAGTTCAGACTTCAGAAAATGCTTATGTTTTTTTTTTTACTTTAGTTCGTAAGTTCATGTTCATATTATTGTTTTCAAATTTTTTTCATCTGTTGAATTTTTCGTCAAAATAAGTACTTCCCAATTCTAAAATTTTTATTCAATTTTTTTCAATTCTTTGATGTTTTTCATCAACTTCATATCAAAATTCGAATAAAATTTTTTCTCAATTCTGAACTTCTTAAGGTTTCTTTACGACACGACGCTTGAAATTTTATCTCAAAACTTTTTCAAATTTCCACTTCAATTCCAATGAAATTTTTCCTAAACTAGGTATAAAATTTATTCTCAAAATTTTTTTCTTACCCTAAAATTCCTTCTCAATTTTTTTCTCAGCTCGAAAAATTTTTCTCAATTTTCCAGATCTAAATTTTTTTTATCTACGAAATTATTTCTCAGCTCCTAAAATTGATTTTCGATCATTTTTCAACCCTGGTAAGTAGGTATTTTGTATTTTTTCACATAGGTATGTGTTTATTTCACTCCAAAATTTTTCTTGAAATATTTTCCAACCCTAAATTTTTTTGGGATGAAAAATTGAAACAATTTGATTTGGAAAAAGTTTTGGAAAAATCAAATTCAAAGAAGAGGGTACTCTACGTATTCGGTTTTTGCGAGAATTCTCTGAGAATACTGAATCAAATTTGATGAAATTTGGATATGCTATGTAAAAAAACATTCCTAACAGGTTGACAGCGCCTTTTTTTTATTTAAAAAAAAATTCAATGAAAATATTTTTCAAAATTTGGAAAGAAATGAAAAAAGAGCTTTATTGTCAGCTTGTCAGAAATGCTATGTTATATAACATATCAAAATTTCATCAAATTTGATTCTGCAGTTTCAGAGAATTCTTGCAAAAACATAAATTCTGGAGCTGAGAAAAAAATTCTGTGGGAGAATTTTCGAAAAAAATTTCAGTGTATGAAGGATGAAGAAGTGATGAACATATTTTGAGAAAAATGTTACTTACCTACATGTTAAAAAAAGGATAAAACTTCATCGAAGTTGAAAAAATTTTGAAAACTGGCTTAAAAAAAATCAAGTTGTAGGTATGGTAGGTAACTGAAAAGTGAAAAGGTGAAGACTGGCATCAGTCAAACAGGAAAAATTCAGTCCTTCACTCCCTTTTTTATTTTCGTGCCTGATGCATTTTCCGTGTAAATATAACCGTTGACGTAGAAAATTCTACGTTGGTGTCTGTATCTGTACTCTGTACGATGGAAAAAATTGAACTTAATTTTATTTTATTCCGAGAATCGTATTTATTTAGAACGATTTATTTTTTACAGACGTAATCGATTTTCGAGATGGATGAAATGATCGACATGGAAAACGATTCGCCAGATGAATTGATGGAAGTTTCATCAGGAACAACGAATGCGGTTAGTAATTAGTTAAATACTCGTATATTTACATATCAATGAGACCCTTGGTAGGTACCGCCCCAGGACCCGAAACTGAATTAGCCGTCCACCTAGGACCTAGGGGCTGGGGGACCACTAATCGGGGCACAGGATACAAACTAGAACGCAGCTCTGCACAGACACATACCTCATCCATAAATGCATCACGTAGTATACTTCTTCTTTCCTTGTTTTCTTCCTCGACGTTAGGACGTCACTAATATTTTGTGACTCATCGAACACCACGTTTCAAGTTGATTATAATAATCAGAGCACGTTCCTCCCCGTCCCCATACAACATTCTTCCCTTTTGATATGTATTCCACAACCTACTTGTATTTTTGGCAAAATTATGAAAGATTTTGATCCGAACAAATTGTCCTTTTATAAATCTTGACACTTGGAAATGGTGAACTCCCAAACTCAAACCTAAATCTTCTCTTCAGAAACGGGAAACATGAAAACAATTATCCGGGTTCACCATCCCCAAATACGACAACACGCAGAGGCGCAAGCGTGTAACCAGAAAATAATGAATCGAAGGGCGAAAAAAGGTTCTAAAAAATTATAAGTGGACAGAAAAAAATTGATTCCAGGCGTGTGAGGTAGAAAGCGGTAAAAATAATGATGATGCACAACTGCAACGAGTTTTAAATGAACTATATGAAAAGATACTTGTTATAGGAATTCCTACACCTTTTTCTGCTTTATCTCTCCTTGGTTATCCAAATATTGATTTATACAGGGCAATGGGAAATTTTTTACATAAAGTCACAATTCTCACTAACAATAGGATTCGATTCTAACTTACGTGTTTAATGCTGCGTTGACATTTGAACTGGGCTAATGGACCTCGTAGTCCGAACCCAAAAAAAAAAAAAAAATTTAAAAATGGGAAAAATGCTAATTTGAAAACATTTTACGATAAAATTTTATAGTTAGAAGAAATATTTCGAGGAAAATCTCAAAATTTGAAATTCGAAAAAATTAAAAAAAAAAGTTAAATCAGGAAAAAGTTTGAAAAAAATACAATTTAATAAAAATTTACGATAGAATTTTCAAGAAAAAATTTATTTTGAGAAAGGGCATGGGTTAATAAATTTTAATAGAAAAATGTTGAGTACCTGAAATTTGGAGTTGAAAAAATTTATGTTGAAAAATTTTAAAGAAAATTTGAGCAAAAAATTAAAGTTTTTCGAATTTAAAATTGACATTTCTTGTAAATACAAAAATAATTCGAAATAATTTGAAAAAATAAATAATGAAGTAGGTAATGAACAGAGTCAAAAAACAAGTCTGCAGGCCTGACGCCAAGATCAGTTCGTGTAGAATTCAACCCGCAAAACGGGGCTAGTTGATGCCGAAGTGGAATTTTGAGTGGGAACCAGGGAGTAGGAGTTAGCCAAAAAATTGACTCCTGACTTCAGCTTGACTCCAGAGTCAATCTGTGACTTTGACTTTCGACTCCGGCTTGACTCTGCAAGTCTTTAGTCATGCCGGAGTCGGAGTCAGTTTGATTCCGACTCCGGATGCTCCGGAGCAGAGAATAGAAATCAGCCATTCGCTCGGGAGGTTCATCCCTGGTGCCCTCCCGCCCCGCTACAGCCGCGTACGAGTCGAAATGTATTTTTATTTTGTAATTTAAGCTCGGGAGGTTCATCCCTGGTGCCCTCCCGCCCCGCTCCAGCCGCGTACGAGTCGAAATTTATTTTCATTCTGTAATTTAAGCTCGAGAGGTTCATCCCTGGTGCCCTCCCGCCCCGCTCCAGCCGCGTGCGAGTCGAAATTTATTTTTATTCTGTAATTCAAGCTCGGGAGGTTCATTCTTGGTGCCCTTCAACCGCACTTTTTCGAATTCAATGCAATAGAAACTTCGCGTATCAAAAGAACGATTTTGCACGTTCTTGTGCTCAACTCGTGTGAAAATAGCGTTTACCTACAATATTACGAATATTGGAGAAGATGGGAGAAGGGGATGGGGGAATTAAAAATTTAAAAATTGACCTCTGACTTCACCTGACTCCGGAATCATGGGAGAAGTAGACTCCTGACTCCACCTTGACTCCGGAGTCACTTTCAGTCCTCGACTCCTGACTCCACTTTGATTCCGGAGTCAAGCTCACACCCTAACTCCTGACTCCACCTTGACTCCAGAGTCAGTCTTTGACTTGACTCCCTGACTCCTGCTGACTCCGAAGTCAAGCAGCCAAGCGGCCAAGCCGGAGTCGGAATCAATTTGGAGTCAGTTTGACTCCGACTTCGGAGTCGACTCCTATTCCTGGTGAGAACAATAATTATGTTGTCCTTCCTATGTATGTACCCATATGTAACTAAAAATGGTTGTCTTAAAGGAATTTTTTTCGGTGGGTACAGTAAATTTTTCTATATTTTTTTTGTTAAATGGACCAGATCTGGGCCAAATGATTTTCAGGTGGGCCCGCCCACCAGCTGGTTACGTCCCTGACAATACGTCTTCCTAGTTTTTAGAAATAGAAACGGGGCTAACGCTTTCGAACTCATATGTTTTAGACTACAGCAAGCTCTTCTACTGAAAATAATATGGGCCAAATAACGAGCCTGCCAGCGAACAGTATCACGAACGGTGATAACGTTGGTTGTTACTCTCACCACTCCCCTTCGGAGAATACCCTGGACATGGACACGTCTCAAGTCAATGTCGTGCAACAGCAATGTGACATTTCCAACCTGACTGCTCTACAAGCATCTGAATTCTCAATATCAATCACCACGCTCTCCGAATATTTAAGTGAGTGAAATTACCCAAATGTATTACATTTTCTTAGGTTTTGTTTCCAAGCAAAGACGATGTATTTGTGTTTCCTTGTTTAATTTGTGCGATATCTATTCTCCGTTACCAGGAGATATCCACATTGCCGACGAAAATGGACCACTTGACGGTGCCACGCAAGAACAAACCGCGCTTTCGCCGCAACTTCAATCGTTATCTTCACCAACGATGGCACAAACCAACCAATCCGCTCTTCCTACAGTGCTGCCTCAGCAAGAATCCGTCATACAGTCTCCCAGTCCGTCTTCTGAACCGAAGCCCGTCAACCGGCCGGCGCCGGATCCCGAGAGGAGAAGGCTCATACAGCAACAGCTGGTGCTATTGCTGCACGCACACCAATGCAAAAAAAGAGAAAGTGAAGCTGGCGAAGGAGGAAGGAAGGTCGGTGTTTAATCATTTGTCGATTTTGTTGGGTATTTTTTTTTTATTATGGAGGCGGAAAAGGGAGTTTTTGGGACAAGAGAAGATTCGATTTATTCTTTTCAATTTTTCATTTGTAACTGTCTGTCGAGATGCGATGTAATAGTAAATATTTTGTGAGGTAGCTATAGCTAGCTACATTATCATACTAAATGTCCTGCTAATTCTTACTTCGATAATGCTTTACTTTAATTCGCACGATTCTGAGAAAATGATAGGTACGTTCCCAAGTTTTTTGAATGATTTGTTTTTGTCGCCTAAATCTGCTTCTTGTGTTAATTTCGAAATCTGATTTTGAACAAGAAAAATCGACAATTTGATAAATTGATCGACAGAAAAATTTTGGAGCCTAAAATTCATGGAAATAAAGCAGTGCATTTGCAGATTGTTTAGCTAACGATCAAGAAAATAATGAAAAAGTCACGACTCTTTATGAACATAATTTTCTAAGCGCACCCAGAAATTATTTAAGGTAGGGGCTGAGAATTCGAAATAAAACTAGGAGAGGGGGTGGAATTTCAATGAAAAAATTGAGTAACTTGGTATTTCAGCGGCGATGGTGTAGTCAACATAGTTTCAGCAGGCTAAATATCTTAACAGATTTGAGCTAAGAAAAATTGAAAAATTGGGGAATTTTAATGATTTTTCATTGATCTTTCGGTTAAAATGATTGATTTTTCCGATAAATTGGGAATTGATTGAGAAATCATTAAGTTTTGATTGAAATATCAGTGAAAAATCAATAATTTTTAAAATAGAGGGACTAAAATACTGCCGGAGCGAAGCGAGGGCGATTTTTTTTTGAAAAGTCATGATTGAAGAGCAAAAAAAATGCATTTTTTTTACATTTTTGCAATAAAAAAATATGTTTTCTGAGCTTGGGATGGGGGGGGGGGGGGGTCGAGTTCAACTTTATTCTTCCGTATAGATATAAAAGAGAACGAAGCCATGAAGTCGTGACGAACCCTTCTAAATTTCTGATTTTCAAATTTACATATAAAAAACAAATTCAACTTCACGTCTTTAAAAATTGGTTTAGGGACCAAGTTGGAAAAAATACGCGTTTTTAGCGATTCTGTGGATCCTACGAGTATACCGGATACCGGAAATTGATTATTTATAATTCGGACCTGCTGAACACAACTAGCCCACAGTACGGCGAAAAAGTAGTCCAAAGTTGCCCAAAATTGAGCTTAAAGTTCAAAAGGTTTTTTTTCAAAAAGATCGTTGAAAATCATAAAATACTCAAAATAGCCCATTTAATCGTTCTTCGGCTCATTTTGAAGGGAATTTCTTCCCCTAATTGAATTGAAGAAATTGAAAAAATTCAGTTCTGAAGAATCGATACAGATATTATAATAAAGAGACTCGGAATGGGACTTGCCGAAGACTGCGAGTCTTTTTATGAAAGACTCTAGTTACAATACTATACTCAATTGTGTCACTGTCAAATTACTTGATAAACTACCGGAAAATTTTTTTTTTTTTGGGGGGGAAAAAAAAAAAAAAAAACAAATTTTTTTTATGAATTAACCAAATCGGTTGAAAAAACCAGAAAAAAAAATTTTCCTTTCCCCTAAAAAAACAACAGGGGCAAGAATTTTTTTTAAAAAAAAAAATGGTTTTTTTTTTTTTTCCAAAATTATAATTTTTGTTGAAAAAATTAGTTTTCAAAAAATTGATTGAATTTCCTTTTCAGGTCGTTACCCCCCTTTAAAAAAAAAAAAAATTTAAAAAAAAGGGCCGGCGGAAACCTTCCCCTTTTCACCAACAAAAAAACCAAATTGGAAAAGGGGCGCAATTTAGTTTTTTTCCCCGACAACCCAAAAAAAACAGTTTTCCCGGTTTTAATTAAAGTTTTTTGGTTTTTGTCAAAGAGGAAAATTTTTTATTTGTTTTTTAAAGTGGGGCAAAAGAAAAAAAAATTTTTTTTTTTTTTTTAAAAAAAATTTTAAAAAAAATGCGGGTCTTTTTAAAAAAGTTGAAAAACCAAAAAATTTCCAAAAAAAGGGGGGGGGAAAAATTTTTTTTTAATTTTTTTTTAAAAAAGTAAAAAAATTCTTCAATTGTAAAACCCCTTTTTAAATTTTCCCTTATTTTTTTCTGGCAGCGTATGTTTTGATTTTTTCCTATTTTAAGTTTTTTTTTTTCAAATTTTTAATGTTTCTTCACCACATAAAAAAAAAACGTCTAACCCCCCCAAAAATGTTGTTAGTCTCTAAACCGAATGGGGGGGGATCCCAGGGGAAAGGCCAACAGGAATGGTTTTGGCCCCAAATTTAAAAAAAAATTAATTTCTTAAAAATGGTTTTTTAAATTATTCTACATTTTTTTTTTTTTTTTAAAAATTAATGGATTATCCGTAAGTAGAAAAAGGGGTTTTTTAATAAAATGAGAATTAAAAAGGTAATTTTTAAGGTTTAATTTAAAAAAGTAGATTTTTTTAAAAAAAAAAGTGGAATTAAAATAGGGGGGAAAAAGCCCCCTTTTTAATTTGTTTTTGAATTTTATTGTTTTTTTACCGTACAAAAGTTTTTCCCCAAAATGTTAATTTAAAAATTTTTTTTTTTTTTAAAAAAAAATTGAAAAAATTTTTAACCAAAAATTTTTTAAATGGTTTTTTTTACAAAAAATTTTTAAAAATTTTAAAAATGTTAAAAAAAATTTTAAATTTTTTTAAATTTTTTTTTAGGGTTTTTTTTTTTTGGGGGGTTTTTGGGGAAAAAAAAAAATCTAAATCAAAATTTTTTGGGAATAAAAAAAAATAAAAAAATAAAAAAAAAAAAGAAAATTTTTTAAATAAAAAATTTTGGAAACCTTATTTTTGTTCCCCCTTTTTAAAAAAAGTAAAACAAAATTTTCAAAAATTTTAATTCCTTTATTTTCTTTTTTGGAAAATTTCTAAACAAAAAAAAAGTAATTTTTGGGAAATTTAAAAAATTATCCAAAAAAACTTGGGGTTGGGAAAAAAAAAAACCCAAAAATTAAAAATTTTTAAAAAAAAAAACCCCTTTTTTTTAAATTTTTGGGGGTTTTTTTTAAGAATTGTTTTTTTTTTTAAACAAAAAAAAAGAAAAAAAAAGGGTACTCGAGGATTTTTCCTTAAATTTTTTTGTTAAACAATTTTTCTTTTTTTTTTAAAAACTTTTGATACTTAAGGTTTTTCAAAAAAAAAAAGGTTTTTCAAAAAAATAATGAAAAAAAATTTTAAAAGGGGAAAAACCCTTTGTAGATCAAATTTATTTTTTTTTGGGATGGGTTTTGGATTTTGGAATTTTTAAAAAAAAATTTACCCTAATCCCAAAAAAAATGAAAAAAAAAGGGGAACGCAAAATTTTTTTTCCCTTTTTTGGGGGCATTTTTTCCCCCCAAAAAATTTAAGGGAAAAATTTTTTTAAGAGAAAAAAAAAAAAAATTTTTTTTTTTCTTAAGATTTTTGGGAAATTTTCTTTTTAAAAATGCCGTTTTTTGGGAATTTTCCCCCCCAAAAAAAAAAGGGGGGAAATTTTTTTTTAAAAATTTTTCAAATTTTTGCCCTCCTTTTTGCCCTTTTTGGGAAAGCAAAAATTTTCAAAAAAAAAAATTTTAAAAAAAAAAAAAAAAACCCATAATTTTCACTTTTTTTGAAAAAAAATTTTACAAAATTTTTTTAAAACCCCAACCGGTAAGAAAAAATTTTTAAGGTAGCTTTTTAAAAATTTTTTTGTTTTTAAAAAGTTTGTTTAAAAAAAAAAATTAAACTTTTTAAAAAACTTTCTTTCGGAAAAAAAAATAGAAAAGTACTTTATTTCCCCGAAAAACCCGGACTTTAAAAAATTAAAAAATTTATTTTTAAAAAATTCATCACGGGGATTTAAACATTAAAAGCGGGGAAAAAATTTCCCTTTTTTTTAATTTTTAAAAACCCAAAAACAGTTTTCCTTCTTTCAAACAAATTTTTTTAAAAAAGGGAAAAAAAGGCTTTTTTTTTTTTCCTTTTTAACCCCCCCCCAAAAAAAACCTTTTCCCCCCTTTTTCAAAATTCAACTTTTATCCTCAAAAGTTCCGAGGCCACCACTGACCCCCCCCCAAAACGTGCTTTCCCTACGTTTTTGCCTCCTGAGCCCCTTTACCCCAAAGGCCAAAAATTTTTTTAAGTAGGGGCACCCCCAAAATACCAAAATCCTTTTGGGACATTTGCAACTCCGAAGATTTTTTACCTTTCGAACCGGCGCCCAAAATTAAAAAGGGGCGGGCCGGGGGCCCCCCCCAAAAAAAGTTCAGAAAGCAAAAAGACACCAAAACCAAAACAAATTTTAAAGGGGAAATTTTTCAATTTCAGTTTGTAAGAGTATACTTGTTCAATGTTTTGAATTGGAATACATCGATGTGAAGTTTCTTTTAAAGTGATTTGTTACTTTTTTCGAGTTTGGTTGCTAAAGTTACTTTTCAGCCTCACAAGTTACCAATTCATCAGTGGCGTCGTCAGAATCGAAAAGGGGGATGGACAAAAGAGGCCATGTCAGCCGTATGTTGGGGCAACTTTTTTTACTTTTTCGAATTGGAAAAGGGGGACTGACTTTTTTCACTTGCTAAAGATGGAGAGGAGGTAAAAAGGCCGCCTTCTTTCAAACTTTCGTCTCAAATAGATCATTGAATTGTGCGAAGCTTTGAAAAAATTGGATTTTTAATGCCTTATAAAAGACATTTTTTCATGTTTTAATGATCCCTATCTAATGTAAGTGTAATGTAAATTTATAAATACAACATAAATTGGTGATGGGGGGGGGGGGCAGAATTTTTTTGGGCCTGTCCCCGAGCCCTCCCTGCCAGCCCCCTCCTTGACGACGCCTCTGCATTTCATCAAAAACTGACTAAATTTAAGAAAATCTTATTTAAATTTATTAAAAAATGCAAACATTTTCAAAATTTCACTCTCACCTCGTTCGGATATACGTACGATAGTAATTCTTAGTTCTCTGTAATAGGTACCTACTCAATAAGTACCTAATGAAAATAATGATGAAGTTGTCCAAATTTCTATGAGAGAAGCCAAATTTTGAAAAATCGATGTGTTGTGTGCGTGTGTGTGTGGGTAAAAAGTGGGCAGTGTTTTTTGACGAAGAAAGTTTGTACGATTGTATCATTGTCAAGTATTATTTTGATGAACTGCATCAAAATTCTACTTTTCTTTGGATGGAGAGGAGGAGACTTGTTATAATATTACAAAGCACCAAAAAAGTACCTACGTAAGTACCAAAAAATACGAAATTTGTTGGTTTTTTTTGGGAGGGGGGGTGTTACTGGATACCGGATCCAGGGTCGTGGAGAGGAAATCCAAGCCGGAAAGAAAAATTGAGGAGAAAAAGGTCTCACATAATAGGGGGCCTCAAAAATCCAATTTTTTGATTTTTTTGAGTTCCAATACTGCGCAAAAGAATAAGGAGCTAGAGAGGCCAAAAAATAAAAATAAAATAAAAACAGTCTTCAATTCTTTAAAAATTGTCAAAAATTCATTAAATAGGCACTTACTTATAGGTATTTTAGAAAATAATTTTTAAAAATTTTAAGAAAATTCAAAATTGATTAAGTTTATTAATCTTAGAGATTATTTAGTGACTGTGTAGATCAAAAAGCACCATTTTTTTTGTTGCAAAAATCTCTGTTTTATAGCTTTTTAAATTTCTCCTATTAGGTACTTTTCACTCCATCTACGAAGAAAAATTGAAAAACGCGAAAAATTGTAATTTTTGGTCTACACAGTTACTAAATAATCCCTAAAACTGATTTCAATAAATTTTGAATTTTTTGAAAATACATATTGAATTTTTGACAATTTTTAAAGAATTGAAGGCTCTAGCGCGATCGGAATAAGTATTATGGTAATCAATTTTGAATTTTCAAAATAAAATTTTCTGGTCGCCCTAGCTTTTGTCTTTTGTGCAGTAGGTATTTGTATTTGGAACTCAAAAATGAAAAATTTTGTTTTTTCGGTTCATGCTATTACGCAACCAAAATTATAAAACAATTCAAATCAAGCCTACGAGTGTACTCGTGTGACGTGGATGTTTTTTTTTGTTGAATTTTCGAAAGCAGCATGTTTTTGGTCCAAGAACCCTTTCGGGAAAAGACCCCAAACAAACTTACTGAAAAGGACTCCGGGGAAAAGTATTTTCCCCCTCGTGAAAAAACCTTTTACGGCCTTTACCGGAAACAAAATTTTAAATTTTGGGGAAATTAGAAAAACGATTGGAACAAAGACTTGTTCCTATTCGTGCTTTTCATTTAAAAACTTAAAACAAAAATTTTGTTGGGGGCAAGAACTTCTTCAAAAAAAATTTCCAATTTTTTCTCTCTTGAAAACCTTTAAACTGATTTCCAGTTAAAAATCCTTTAGTTTTTTAAAAGTTTAAAATGTTTATAAATTTTAAGTGGGTTCTTGAAACGAACGATTGGATTTTGGCCCCAATTTTTTCCCTTTTTTTTTCCCTCGATCCCAAGAATCATTCAATTTTATGTGGAATATGGATTGGTTTTTAGGGTTAAAATCACCTTTTTTTTTCCTAGCCAAAAGGGTCGTTTCCCCGCCTAATGTCGCCGGCCATCCAAATACTAATTCTTTTATCGGTGCTAATGATCAAAATTTGCAGAGTCAGTCGTCGGCCAATGTTGATGTCACTCACCGAAGCACTGTTACGGCCTCGAGTACGGTGTCGACCTCGGCTGCATCTTCGTTCGTTCCTCAAGCGTCTCAAAATGCGACTTCTAATTCTGATATTAATTCGAGTGTGAGTAAATTATTCGTAGGTCATACGCTGTGTCGATGAATTTAAACCGGTTACCAACTATGAAACCTGAACAACCAGTTTGGGTCAATTATGCCAAAATTTGGCCTACTCAAAGAGCATGTCATCCTCATCTCAGAACCAGATTTTGGAGCTGATGAAGTTGTTTTTTTGATTTCTTTTAATACTCCCCTTTCTCATGCTTCATAAATATCATGTGTAGTAAAAGTCTTGCAAAAAGTAGTCCAGAAGACATATTATTTCAGCCATTTTTAAAATTAATTCGCCAAAAATCGTACCTAAAATCATTTTTGGTAGGTCGAGGATGACATACTTTCAGTGAGCCAAATTTTGGTTCAATCGGCTTGACTTGAATTGGGTTGTAAAGGTTCCCTTCCCAGTGGCGTCGTCAGAATCGAAAATTGGGGGGGGGGCACAAAAGGGGCCGTTTGTTGGACAACTTTTTTTTGCTTTTTCGAAATGGAATAGAGGGGGAGGGGGAGTGGAGACTGACTTTTTTCACCTGCTAAAAATGGGGAGGAAGTACAGAGGGAGCTTTTTTTGGCCTTTTCGTCTCAAATAGATCTTAGAATTGTGATTTTGTTCATACCCGAGCGAAGCTTTGAAAAAATTGGATTTTTAATGCCCTAAAAAGACATTTTTTCATGTTTTAATGCTTTGAAAATCCTATCTGATGTAAGTGTAATGTAAATTTAGAAATACAACATAAGTTTTGGGGGGGGCAAGCGGGGGTCAGAATTTTTCCGGGGAGGCCTCCCCTCCTGACGACGACTCTGTCCCTTCCCTTGAAAGAGAGGAAACTTAAGATGCTGAAAATATCTCGATTGTCCTGTTCAGCAATAATATCTACAGAATATAGAATCGCTGAACCAAGTGAACCGGCAGCAGTGACATATGACATATAAAATTGAATTATAATACGAATTTTTGTGGTGATTCCAGGGAAGTGAGAACATATCAGATCGAGAGACCAATTTTTAGAAGTATAGAAGTAAAAATTCCACACATGGCGTTCCAAATATTTTTTCAACGTTTGATAAACTACATATACTTACAAATATTCATAATCCTAAGTTACTTCATATTCATACATAAAAATATAAGTTTATGATGTGTTCAGGTTCAGCAACTAATTATACAATTCTAAAGATAAATATAGAATATGTATTACTTTTTTATTTTGTGCTGTGGTCTTTGGAGTAACTTCACAATTTTTAATGAAAATCGAATATCTATTTTAGAGTATGTATGCAAGGATGGTTTCAGGACAACCTTTTTTCTGAGGGGAGGATGGGGGGGAGAGAAAATTGCCTAAAAATGTACAAGCAAATAAAAAAGTCATCAGAACGTTTAATTTGCTGACTGGACACCGAATTTGCCGAGTGAACATCATTTTCACGAAATATTTGCCGATTTGCCATTTGAAGTAGTTCAAGCAGTGGTATGTGCCGCAATACGAGAAGCTGTGTTTAATAAAAGAAATTTACCTTCAACTTATTGATGCCTAAAATTTCATTAGAAAACCCCGCATTTCTTACAGCGAAGTCAACTTATCGGCTGCCTTACGACCATTTTCAGGTCCTGATTTTTTTAGGTACCTACAAATACGAATAAAAGTTTTTGTCTCTGAAATGTTTGCATTAGTTACTTACAATCTTTAACGAGAACCGTAATATGGAGCTATTGAACGAACATTCTTCTTCGGTTTAGCGAAGCCTGGTGGCCAGAAAAAGGAGAAATTTTTGAAATTAAAAATTACCTCCTTCCCCGTGCATTATAAATATCACGTGTAAAAGCCTAGAAAAGAGAAAACTTGAAATAATTAGTCTGGATTCTTTCAGTTCAATTTATTCAATTCTTATTTTTTTTCAAAAATTGTATTTAATTAAAAAACTTTTCCAACAGTAAAATTTCTAAAAATTCAAGTTTATAAATTTTTTTTCAAGGACGTCTGTTTTTACCCTATTATAATTTTCAGTCTTCGCAAAACCATTTCATTTTATGTTATTTTGCGAATAATGTCAATTTTCTAATCGAAAATCTGGACGATTTTCTAAAAAGCAGTGAATAGGTACAATTTTAAAATTTTGGACAATTTTTTTCAATGTAATTTTTCAAAACCTCGTATCTACAGTTTCCTAAAAATTGATGATTTTTTAAAAAACTTTTTTTAAAATTGAGAAATTTTCAAAATACATAAATGTGTATGATTTTTTCAAAACTAGAACAGTTTTCTGAAAATTGGTCGCTTTTTCAAATGCTGAGAAAGAAATACAATTGAGGAGAAATGTGAATACATAGATAGGTAAGTCATTAAATGAAAGAATCCCAGCGAACAAATTGAATTTTAAAAGAAAGCCTAAGAAAGTCTGGTTAGTAAAAAAAATTTGTCACTTTTTTAGTTTGCTTAGATCATCAAAGTTTTTTTGGATGCAAATGGAAGAATAAACACTAAAACCTATGTTCTCCCAAGTCGTATCTACTCAGCAGACGGATGTACGTATGTAATACGTATATAATTTTATATTATAAATTACTGAGCTCGAAAATTATCCATTTAATAATATCTATGTCATAAGTTTGAAAGCCTAGCTGAAGGATTATTTTTTTAACTTGAGTTTTAAAACTTGTTTAAAAAAATGTTTTCAAACCAACTACTTATCAAATTGGAAAAATATCGAAAAACGTGAAATTGAAAAAAAATTAATTTAAAAGTTGATATAAACATTTTTAGGTATTGGGAAAATTTTTCGTATGCAAGACGAAAAAAGACAAAATTTGAAAAAAAAAACACAAAAAAAATCAAAAGAAAAATTGTGAGAAAATTCAAAAGTTGAATTTAAAAAAATTACATTCGAAAAAATTGGAGTAGGTATTGGAACTAGCTCCTAAATCATTCTGGCGTAAAAAGGATTCTGAGGATCCAAGTTCAATGTTCAATGAAAATTTATGCTACTTAGTTCAAATTTTTTTTACTTTTTTTCAAATCTGTATCCTATTTTTAAAATTTTCCGTTTTTAAGATTTTCTCAAAATTTATCCAAATTTGATCATTAATTTTTTTGGTTTCATGTTTTTATCAATTTTTAAGATATCTTCTAATTTATTACTTTATTAAATTGGAAGAAGTTGATAATGGAAAACATGAAGTTGAAAATTTCTTTAAAAATTCAAAGCTGGAAAAAATTTTTATGAATTTTTTAATTTGAAAAATTTCATGTGATTGAAAAAAATAAAGAAAAATTTTAAAAATACCTATTCGAAACAATTTTCGAAATGGGAATTTTTTTTAAACATCAAGTTGAAAAAAATTGAAGAAGTGAAATGTTTAATATAAATTTTTTCTTACTGTAAAATTTTTTTAATTGTACTTTTCCTAACACTTTTCCAACTTCGATTTTTAAAGTTTTTTCAGCTTCTTTTTTATATTTACTTCCAACTCAATGATTGGAAGAAATTTTTAAAAATATGAAATTAAAAAGAAATTCAAAAATTCAAAATTGAAGTTTGAACTGTTGAAAAAATTTTATAATTGGACACCATTTTCAAAAAAGTTTGAAATTGAATAAACTGGAAAATTTTGAAATTTAAAATTTGGATTGGGATCGTTGAAATCCCATTTGACTCAAAATGATTTAGGAGCAAGTAGATTGGATACTTACATTGAAAAAAAAATAGAACTAACGAAATTGAAAACATTTGAACTTGAAATAAATTTGCATTTACATCATCGTATCCCATAAAAAATTGGGAAGAGTGAATGCCTAACCACCTGATTTAATGGGATGACCCCAATTTTCTGTTTTTCTCAGAACATAAGAGAATCATTATTTATATTTCTTTCACTTTCACCTAAATGGAGACAAAATACCAGACAGTTGTAAATTCAAAAGTTATGTAGTAGATGCGTATTAATCACAATGTTGAAAGAAATATTATTGTTGGCCCTGAAAAGGGCCGTTTTAGCAGTAGTTCTTCAAGCTGCACTTTAGGGTTATTAACCTCCGAATCCGTACAATGTTCTACCTTGACGTTTCAGGGCATATACGACATCCATAGCAGTAACAGTTTTCCTTTTGGCATGTTCAGTGTAAGTGACAGCATCACGAATGACATTCTCTAAGAAAACTTTCAAAACACCGCGGGTTTCTTCGTAGATCAATCCAGAAATACGTTTCACACCTCCACGTCTTGCCAATCGACGGATTGCGGGTTTCGTGATACCTTGAATATTATCACGTAAAACTTTACGATGACGTTTCGCACCTCCCTTTCCGAGGCCCTTACCACCTTTACCACGTCCAGTCATGACGAAATGTTAATACTTCTCAGCAACACTACAAAATTGAAAACGTAAAATACACAATGAACTGAAATGTACCACGTACGAGTATTTATATAAAATGAAATATGAATGATGCTCTGTGATTGGTCCAATCGTAATTTACTTACAGCCAATCAGGAACATGTGTTTTGGTAACACGTACGTTTTTACATCATTAGCATATAAACTATATTTCGTCCAATAAGAATACAGCTTATAGTTTTGAAAATTTTCAAATTTTGACAGGAAAGTTAGACATCTATAACTTATTGCATTGCAATTGCATATATTTTTCAAAAAGTGATCGATATCTGATAATTTCGAATAATTAGTTAATTTACTTTGCGTAGTTGAAAGTAATTTTGTTTTGGAATTCGTGTAAATTTAGAGAATTAAAATAAAATTCGTGTTTTTCAAAAGTACTTACCTTCGTGATAAATTTCGATTTCGATTTCGCGATTTTGTAAACGTTTTTACGAACTTATCGAGATAGATTTTGGGTTTTGTATGAAATATTTTTCGTGCCAGTAAGTATGATCCCTGAAGAATCACCGTTTTCTGGAATTGATCGCGTGCCCTCAGTGAATGTAGCCAGCGGCATTGATCAAGAAGCACCTCATGTAACTCATAAATTGGTAAGCGGCGGGCAAAGTAGTACAACAAACCGAACGATTCAAACAGGAAGGCTTAGTGAAAATGAAGGTGAAGGGAGTTCGAACCGGCGATCTGGGTGTTGGATACATAAGGTTACGGGTGCGAAAAAAAAGTCACCACCACCATCTCCGCCTTCAGATTCAGATTCGTCTACCAGTAGTGATGATTCAAGCAACTCTAGCGCCGGGGTTCCCACGAGTCCGGAAAATGCCCCCACGACCTCTCCTGCAGCAGGATCTGGAAGAAGAAAATCACCCCCTAAAAAATTGTCTCCGAAGAAACACGCAGTATCGTACTCGAAAGCGACTTCTGGTAAAAGGCCACGAGTTACCGGAAGATCAATGAAACCTCGCAGATATCGTCCCGGAACCGTCGTTTTGAGAGAAATCCGCCGATATCAAAAAAGCACCGAATTGTTGATCCGTAAATTACCCTTCCAACGGTTAGTTCGTGAAATCGCTCAAGATTTTAAAACCGATTTACGTTTTCAAAGTTCGGCTATTTTGGCTATGCAAGAAGCCAGCGAAGCTTACTTGGTTGGTATTTTCGAGGAAACTGTATTGTGCGCTATTCATGCGAAACGTGTGACTATTATGCCGAGGGATATGCAGCTAGCTCGAAGATTACGCGGAGAAAGATCCTGCGGATTTTAAATCGTGAAATTTGTGCTCCAAAATGTGTAAATAATGAAGAAAAATGGGCGAGGAGGTAGAAATAATCCACCTGAAACTTCGGCCAGTGAATTTGTACTTGAATAGTAATGCTGAATTCTTGACCTTAACTAACAGTTGCAAGCACAAACCAGACTTTTAGTACTGCTTTGTTTTCAAAATGGTCCTTTTTAGGACCACCCAATGAATTTCTTCAACTTGCGAGATTACATTTTTGCCAGAATAAAGAATACTGAAAATGCTGCGTTAAATTTCCTTTTTCTTTTATTCCAAACCTATTTCATCAATATCAGTTTAGTTACTTATGATAAGCTAAAATTTATTTCATCAATATCGCATAAATTTCTTATCTAATTTTAGTAATAGCTAATACTGAATCGTTGATTCACAATTCTTCAATTAATTTTCATAGCTATTCAATTTAGTTATTGCATTTTTCTAATTATAATTGATAATTGTCATTGATCTAAAATGAAAGTAAACTCGGGAACATTAGGTAGGTACCTACTTATTTTGGGTGCTGTAATATTTTTTTCAATATGTACCTATATCTAAAGGAATTCAGCAGTATTATATCAGTTTCAGTTTGTTTAAAGCATCTTCTATCATAGATTTTATTTTGATGTTCAATATTTACCTACTTAATAGTTCAAAATTCTTGGGTGCCTATTTTCGAACTTGTTACTTGTTCGGATAGGAATGGGAATCATAATTTTGAACTTTTCTAGGTTAAGTAGATTCAGTTGGCCTAAAAAAATGATAAGTAATTTTTGAAAATGGACCGATGTTTGTTTTTTTTTTAATTTTTTGAAAATAGAAAAATACTTCAAAAAATCAAAAATAAATGCAATTTCTAAATTAGATATGGTACATAGATTTTTTTAACAAAAAATTAAAATTCTGTTTCAAGAGTCTAACCAGCAACAGTTTAGCGATGATTTGATGAGTTGTAATAACTTGTAAGTTGAAAAATTAATTAGGTAGGTACCTATACATTTCAATTAGATTTATCAAGATTTTGAATTCAGGTTAAATAATAAATGAGCAATAAAAAAGAAAATATCTGCTAGTTTATGATTTCCAAGAAGAGCTCATTCTCGCTGAATAATACTCAACAATAATAATAAATAAAAAATGGCTGTTTCCCTTTGATTTCTCTCGAAATAAAAACAATCGCTGTAGAAGTGTAGATACTACACAAAACTACAAGACAAAGAAATAGATCTAGGAACCTAGATTTTTCAGAAGGCATCAACCTCTTTTTCCAAGCTACATCCAATTTAAAAATTTCTCCATCAGTAAACTTTTTTCAACTTTGAATTTTCTCAAAATTTTTCCAACTTTGATTTTTTGAATTATTTCTTATTTCATATTTTTATTATGTATTTACTTTTTAAAATTTCCTCTCATTCAGTTCGAAAAAATTTTGAAAAACGTGAAGTTGAAATTTTTTGAAACATTCGAAGTTGGGAAATGAAAAAATGATAAGAAATTTTCAATGAAAAAGGTTTTAGAGTCGAAAAAAATTGAAGAACTGTTAAAATTATTGGAAACAGTAGTTTTCACGAGTTGGAAGAAATTTTCAAAGTAGGTATGAAGCTGAATAAAAATTTAAAGAAAGCAAAGTTGGAAAAATTGTGTAATACTTACTGATATTTTTTCCAATAATTGTAATTTTTTTTTCAATTCAAATTCTCTCAAAATTTTTCCCATTTTGACTTTTAATTTTTTTTTACAGCTTTACCTATTAAAAATTTTTTTTTCCAAGTCTATAAGTTATAAATTTTTTTCAAACTTTATTTCAATTTTGGACTTGAAAAAATTTCCAACTCAATAAATCAAAAAAAGTGTGAGAAAATTTGAATCAATTAATTTCAACCCTTGGACACCACACTTTCAAAAATGTTTACCAATCAATTTTCTAACGCTGATTCAAAGTTTGGTACACCATTATAACTAAAAAATGTTCAATATTTTTCATTCCCCCTGTAGAGCAAATTGCCACTTTCATGTTTGAAGGGGGTAACATTTTTAAAAAAATGTGTTTTTCGTGTTTATTGAATATTGATGCTTTGCTTGCACCGGATGTCAAAATGAAGGGATGAAAATGAAATACAACTCGACGACCCGACGAATACACCTGGCCCTGTTTTACGGGTTTGCAGTGGGTGGTGAGCAATTTTTTTTCAAAGTCCGCTTGATTTTGCACTCAGTATTATTTTCAAACTTGTTTTTCTCCGGTATGGTATAGTTATTTTTTCAACTTCGAAATTTTTTCAACGCAAATTTTTCACATTTCAGACTTCAAATTTTTTTCAACGTTGTTTTTCAAACTCTGAATTTTTTTCATTTATCCAGTAAATTTTTCAAACTTCAAAATTTTTTCAATGTAAATTTTTCAAACTTCTTCTTTCTTCTACTACATTTTTTCAACAAACTTTCAAACTTGAATTTTTTAAACTTCAAATTTTTTTATTTTTTCAACGTAAATTTTTCAAGTTTAAAATTTTTCCTCAAATTTTTTCAATTTTTTACGTTTTTTCAGCGCAACGCAAATTTTCAAGCTATGAATTTTTTCCTGTAAATTTTTTAAGCTTCAAAATATCTGAAACATAAATCGGAGTCTTCTTCAGGAATATTCTGAAAAATACAATTAAAAATTATTTTTAACAACAACATCGAAAATAAAATAATGAAAAATACAATATAGACATTTATTTTTTATTCTTATTGTATATTTCATTATTTTCAATTGTATTGTTCAATTTTCAGAATATTCCTGAAGAAGACTCCGATTTACGTAGAAGTGTTGAAGTTTGAAAAATGTCGAGGGAAGAATTTACAGGAAAAAAATTCAGAGTTTGAAAATTTACGTTGAAAAAAAATGTAGAAATTTGAAAGGTTCTGACTTTCTGAGCAAAAAATTTTGGACTTGAAAAATTTACATTGAAAAAATTTTGCGGTTTGAAAAATTTACAGTAAAAAATTCAGTTTGAAAATTTAGGTTGAAAAAAATTGGAATTTTGATTTGAAAAATGAACAGGAAAAAAATTCAGAGTTTGTAAATTTACGTTGAAAAAAATGTAGAAGTTTGGAAAATACTGAGCAAAAAAGTTTGGACTTGCAAAATTTGTGTTGAAAAAATTTTGAAGTTGAAAAAAAATTATACAGGAAAAAAACTAGTTTGAAAAACAATTCAGAGTGCAAAATCAAGCGGACTTTGAAAAAAAAAATTGCTCACCACCTACTGCAAATCCGTAAAACAGGGCCAGGTACCTATACTATGCTCTACTGATTCGCGACCAGGGTTGACCAGAGTCTGCTCTGAAAAAGGACTCGCAAAGGACTCGAAGACTCGGAGTCGACTCGGAATGAGACTCGGAGTCTTTTTTCTTTGAGACTCGTTTTTTAACGACTCTAAAAAAGTCTAAATACTATGCGAGCGAGTCTTTTTTACGAGTCGCAGTTTTATTTTTTTTCTCATCTGACTGTATTTTTGAAGGTAAAAAAAGTGAAGTTTTTGGGTTTTTCAATGGTTTTTTCAACTTTCCGAAGTCGTGAAGATGGAATTCGTCATTTACCATTCATTCACTGCAAAAATTCATTGACTGCAATTTAAAAAAAAAAAGGAGGGGGACTCTGAAAAAGACTCGCTGAAGACTCCGAGTCTTTTTCCGAGTCTTTTTGTGAAAGACTCGCAGGGTGTCGACTCGGAGCTACAATTTCTAAGGACTCGCGCCTCTCGACTCGGAGTCGCAATTTTTAAGGACTCGCGTCAACCCTGTTCGCGACTTCGCGTACAACAATTTGCTTGCCCTTCTGATTTAAAGGGGTGATCATTAAAATTTGGGCCAGTGATTTTTTTTCAAAAACGTTGACCCCTTCAAATGAGAAAATAGACAATTTCCTGAACAGCGGAAATGAGCGGCAGGCTATGCCTACGCGCTAAGGTACAATAAATTATATTGAGAAAGCATTACCCAATCACTCGTTCCTGCGAACGTTCCTAACGGAGGAAAAAAATGAAAAAAAAACCATAGTTTGTTAAATGTGTAGTTTCGGCGAGCGGGTGTGGATTGGAGAAAACTTTAAGAAAATTTGAATTTGAAAGGAAAATTTTTAGCTGCAAGTGGGTTATGTGCACTCGCGTTCAAAGGTTGGTTATGCTATGGAATGTACTTGAATACTTACTCATCTTTTTCAACTTCCATTGATACAATAACCTTCCAATACAATTTGGATTTATTGTTAGTTGTTCTTGTTACTGTTATTTCTGTCGCGATTGGCGTAATGAATTCGTCTTAAAACGTTTTTGTTTCAAATTAAATTCGCATCTTCAGATCAAAATAATACATTATGCTTGATCATATTCATATTCTCGCAAAAAATATATTTTACGTTTAGCTAGCTAATTTTTAAAAATTGCGATTACCCAAGAACTCTTGAAATTCTGTTCCAGAGATTAAATAAGAAAAGACAGAATGGCGAAGCTAAAAAAGGAAACAATAAGGTTATTTTTATAACGATGTTTTTTCAACTTTTCAGAATTTTTGAGCGTAGACAGATTACAAGCCCGGTGGGGGTTGGCTAAAAATAAGTATAGTCAGGAAGAAGGCGAAGGTAAATTCTTAACCACGTCGCTCGTTTGGAGGGCTAGGCCTCTTCAATTTTAGAAAAAAGTTCCAAAACGAACACCCATAAGTACTTACCTTACCTTACTCCTTACTGAATTGCAGTAAAAAGCATTAAAAAAGATGGAAAACATGAAGAACTGAGACTGAATAGCCAAAAATTCGTGATTAAAATCTGATAATCTACCGTACAAATATTCGAATACAAACAATATTACATATTATATTATGTAGAAAAGTATAGGTTCGGGTTTTATAGTATATAGGTAATAATTGAGGATAAAATAATGGGATGTTTTAAAATCTACTCGAATAAAAAATAAATTCAGTTTATGAAGTAAAAACGAAGAAGTATTTATCTTAAACTCTAATAAACATAATCCGTAAAGTACCTAAGTAAAAAAATAGTAATATATCAAGTAAATCATCGAACATTAGGTACATTCTTACAGTAACTATAATCGTGAAGTCAGTTCGTTCTACTTATTCATATTCACTATAAGTAGATCCTTCATCAAATGTGGTTTAGACATGAGATTTTGCCATGCTTTCGAATCCATCTTCTTGACCACATCGGCTGAATGATCTCTGATGAATTGAGTAGCCGTATTTTTCAAATCACCAACGTTATACAAATCGGCTAAACACACAATTTTCAAAGCCGTTTCTACCGACAGTTTCTTACGTATGATGTTTCCGCACATGACTCTCAATTTCTCGAGATCATACTTATCCGCTACCGGCAACAAATCGTACACCAATGTGTCCAAATTCTGAACATTACCTGTGTACATATACCGCAAAGCTTCCAAGAAAACGTTCTCTTCGATATCTTCTACCACGATACGATTAAGTGTTTTCTCCTCCATGTCGTGTCTGAACATCGCCTCGAATACTGAACTACGTGCAGTCAAAACGAGTTTATGAGCGGGATATTTTTTACATTTTTTATTGCCACCTTTGATGCATATGACGATATCGCTATGCTCTTCTTTTAGATAAAATTTTCCAAAATCTTCAAGTGGATTCGACACATTGACTTCGAACGGAATCACAGGACACTGAAACTCTGATATGAATAGCGGTATCAAGTCGTTCAGGGGAAAATAAGTGATATCGCATTTCACGGAAAAATCATTTTTCCATGAGAAACCCCGTTCTTCTTTTTCAAAAGCTAGAGTGTAAACAGCTGAGTTATCAACATAGTGTTGAGTACCCACAATCCACGTTTTCAACGTTCCTTTAACGGTCAATTTTTTGTTTTCGGATTTAATAAATAATACCACTTGCCCACCGTATGTGCCATGATTTCGTATATCATGTTGGTTTGATGCCACATTTGTAATCATCAGGTTTATTTCTCCTTTAGTTCCTGCATTGCCGTAGCCGTATCCGATGCCAGAAGGTTTAAAACGTAAATGCCAGTGAAAAGAATTGCACTTATCATAGAAAATTGGCGATGATACAGGTTGATTTGATAACGATACTGCTCGTATCGAATAGCCCAGTCGAATTTGCAATGTCGAACATCCACGTCATTCAAACTCTTCACACTCGAATCAGACGACATTATTAACAATAGTTGAAGATGAAAGACCAATTTGGAAAATTCGAACTATCAACAAAAAAACAAACAAAAAAAATGACATAACCAGACATACTTATAATTATGTAACTGAAAAGTAGATATCGAAATGATTGTAATCAACTGATTATCAGGAGAGTACCAGAGTATCCACCTTACCTGTTTTTGAATAACAATAATGAGGCGTAGGGGTGAGTTGCTGTCAGTTGCGGATAAAATAATTGAATAATTACATAGATATGTAATTATTTGCGATCACAACCGTTGTTGGTAGAAAATTTATCACAATATGGATACGTATTACGTAGTTGACACTCAACGAACTCGACACTGCACAATACACGAAATTATGTAATCGATTTCCTTTTTAAATTTAGAACATTAATCAAAAATTGTATTCATGGCTATAATATAACGAAATAAACAAGCAATATCTACCTTAAATTTGACAGATAACCCAGCACAAAGAAAGTTGGAGGAAACAAAAATGGTGTAACTAGCTGAATTAATTCAAGAATCAAGATAAGCAAACGCGAAAACTGGACATTAGATAATACTGGTGTGTGATTGGATCACGTGAAACACGTGGTAGGTTAAATACTGTTCTTATCGCAACCGCGAGCAGCAATGAATTTTTCTCATTCAAATTCAATTCTCCTTCCGGCAATGGGCAACCTCTAGTTCTAGTTAAAATAAAATAAAACAAATATTTTCGTTATCACAGAGCAACAAAATTGCTCTTTTCACACCTCCTCGATTATGAAGTAGATATAGAAAGAAAAAAAAGAAGCAGGGTATCGCGTGAGTACAGGTGGACGATTTTTTATGTATACTATTTATTTTTTTTGAATATGAATATAACCGGGTAAGTAAGTAGGTACCATTATAAAATAAATCAAATGAACATAAATAATTGTCTATCTTGAAAATCAAAGGGGCAAATGCTGTTTCCAAAAAATCACGCAAAAAATTTTTCCAATCATGGGAGTGGAATGCAGGAATGGAAAGTACTTTGAAATCTGAACGAATTTTCATTTTTCTTCACCTCATGACTTTTTGCCTAACTTTAAAACTGAAGGGACCACCGAAGAATGATGCATTTAGCTAACAAAAATACGAATCTACAAAAATAAATCAATCAAGGAAATACAAACTGAAGTAATTTTCTTCTGAAAACTTTTTGTCCAACATCAAAGGGTTACGACTTACGAGTCATTCGAAATAAGTGGACTTCAAAATAATCTTCAAAGTCTCTCAATTTTGAATAACCCGTAGCCCCTTTATCTTTGATGTTAGGCAAAAAGTCTTCGGAACAAAATTTGTTCAGTTTTCAAGGTACTATCCATTTCTGATTTCCTTGATTAGTTTATCTTTTAAAGAATTTTTTAAAACAATTTTTTGTCATCCTTTCAAAAATTTTGAAATGAGGCAAAAAAGTGGCGGGATGAAAATTTGTCCAGTTTTCAAAGTACTATCCATTCCCATGGCTGAAAAAAATTATTCGTGATTTTTTTGGAAACATCATCTGCCCCTTCAGTTATCAAGATAGGCAACATGTTCATCTGGCTCTTTTTTTAATCACGAACGAAT
Source organism: Pseudococcus viburni (assembly GCA_033439095.1). Classification (NCBI taxonomy): domain Eukaryota; kingdom Metazoa; phylum Arthropoda; class Insecta; order Hemiptera; family Pseudococcidae; genus Pseudococcus; species Pseudococcus viburni. The sequence continues at coordinate 138,321 of JAVBJF010000554.1, read as the reverse complement.
GTCTGTTTTCTGAAAATCCTCTGGTGGAGGCTCGTTTTTTTTTTCACGACGAGGTTTTTTACACGTCGAAGTTTTTTTTTCGAGTCAAAATTTTTTTCCAAACGTAATTTTTACACGTCAAAATTTTTTTCGAGTACAAATTTTTTTCCAAATTTTTTTCGTAATTTTTTCACACCTTTTGTACCCGGTTATACCCGAAACTTTATCTAGTACATATTAATATCGTTCATTCACGCAGTTAAACGACACCCTGCGTACTTCAAGTACAAAGAGAACAGAGCTATTACTGTATTGAATATCGCATGTTTACCACCTACAACCGAGAGAGAATTTCGGAAAATTGTACTATAATTGATCAAGTAGATCACCAATATGGATAATCTGTGCTTTCACGTGTTACATGCAGTTAATGGGCCATTTTTGTAAATTTCTTTTCAGTGTTGGAAAATTCCAAAAAAAAAAAATGAAGTCTCTAAAATATCTAAGAACCGTTTCCAAAGGATTCGGGAGGTCGAAAATATGGCATAGGTACTTGTAGAAACGATCATATTTTTTCGTTGATCAGATCAATTTTCATATTTTCTGGGACAATGAGATAAGTTTGAAATTTCAAACATTCGCCAAAATCCTAGAAACGATAAGTATTTAGCACTTGAAATTTTGGATACCTATAAATTATGGGATTGTTTTATGATGTACTTTCGATACCTACACCTACATAGAATACAATAAGTCGGTGAAAGTAGTTTTCAGCTAGAGTCCGAAATAGGAATTAGGGTCAATTTTGACGATTTTTGGATTATGATGGGAATTGATAGGTTAGCCCTCCAACGTTCCAACTAGGGACCTATGCTTACACAAAGATTCACCGTTCACCACGCGCGTCCGTTCGGAGTTCAGCCGTTCACCCTCGATCAGATATGTTTCTGGTAGCCGGTAGAGCGCTTTTTGTAAGGATAACGATCGAAAAAAAAAGAAGTAGATCAGTAGATGCAATAAGTTGAAGAAGTAAGATTCTTGCAATCGTTACGTTTTTGCGTTTACCTAACTATTACTTTTGTCTTGTCCAAAATTACGTCGTACCGAGTTATTTTAAAAAAGATAACTTTCTTACAGCACATTTTTCGAATATTACGTTTTACCGAGAAGATAAAAACGAGATTTATGCGAGATAATTATCTTAAATTAGAGGCGTATGTGCGCTATCGATAGAACTATCGAAACTATCGATAGTTTTGAAAACTCACTATAGAAAAATTTTTGAAAGTTTAAAAATTCTAAAATGCTTCCATTTTTTCCATTTTTTCATATTTTCCAAAAAAAAGGTCATCAATTTAACAAATTTCCCAAATGATTAAGTACACAATTTTGTTTATGATGGGGAGGGGGATCACTTTCCTGCTTTGAATGATTAGCTCTACCACTAGTTTTTTTTTTCAATTTTTCGAGTAGAAACTCTGTGTAGAGAATTTTTTGCACCAATTCGATCAAGTAAAATCAAAAATAATATGTCTTTTCTTACCTCTTACGTTCATAACCGCCTTGAAAGAACAACAACAACATGCCCATCTCTAATCTTAATTATCAGTAGAGACCGGATTATTATGCGCTTAAAATCTCTGTTTATGCGCATAAAATATGCATTTATAATTGCCCAAATATGCAAAAATATGCACTTATGAGCAAAATATGCATAAATATGCACAATCGACATGGGTGTCTACACAAAGCATTTTTCAATCAGATTTACACTGTTACTGTATTTTATCATTTTATTCTTTGAAAAAATCGTCAAACATTAATCTTTATTATTGAAACACGAAATTGAAAAAAAAACTTTGGGAAAATGAAGCAAAATTTCCAAATATTTGTTAAAAATCTGAAAGTATGATTAAATTTTGATTTTCATACAGGGTGTCCGGTAAGTGGTCTGCCATACTTCATTTTTGGATATAACCGGGTACCACTAAAAAAAAAAGTCAAGTAAATGAACAAAATTTTTTTTTAAATTCTGACTTTTTTTCGAAAATTTTGTGGCATTTTTTTCATCACGGCTCTGTTTTGTTTGGAAAACATTGAAAATTACCAAATTTTAAATGTTTTGGTGAAAATATGTAGAAAAATAGTGAAAATACGCTAAATATGCACAAATATGTACTTAAAACACCTCATTTATGTCGATTGATGCATTTATGGCCCAAATATGATTCGGTCTCTAATTATCAGTTTTGGAAGAAAGTTACAGGAGGTACATATTACACGAGATATGAGAGAAGCTTCGATTTTACACAGTACATCGAGGAAGTTTTTTCTCAAAAATTAAATTATTAACCATTATGCAGAATCTCGAACGAGACGTTAGTTTTAGCAAATCGGGAGTCGATTTTTTGAGGTGAAAAATGAAAAATTCGTACGTCTTCGGGAGTCTTCGTGTTTCGACACACGAAACTCATTTTCAAGTCGCGTGGTCAGAGATGTAAAAATACGGTATTTTATTTTTTCGGTATTATACGGCGGTATTATACGTATAATACCGTATAATACGGTATTTTAATGGTAATTTTTTCCAACTCAAACTCCCACTCCAACCCTATTTTTCCACTGTGCGCATGCGCAGAGGAAATAAGCGCATAATAATGGGGTAAAATACCGAAAATTACAAAATTATCATTAAAAATGTCTCAAACTTACATAAAATGTTTAATTTTTCGAAATTTCTTCGAGCACACACTGATTTTTAGGGGATTTTGATCAAAATTTAATAAAATATGTATTATACGGTATAATACGGTATTTTATTTTTGTATAATACGGTATTATACGCGTATTATACAGCTGTATTATACGTGAATAAAATACCTTACATCTCTGCGCGTGGTATTTGAAAACACGAATGTGTAAACAATAAAGATATCAATAACATAGAAACTTTACAAAAATTTGTAAATTCGGAACTATAATTATATGAATGTGTCTTTGCAAAGATGGATTCTCCGGATTTTAAGTGTTCCTATTGTTCAAAGACATTTACGAAGAAACGTCTTCTATATGTTCAGAGTCAGAACCATTATCATCAACGGTGCCTTATCAACGTCAAGTCCGATATTTAATCCGGAATCGCTCTCTCGTATTGCTGAGATGATTTTGTCAAAAGGTATGTATTCGCACGTTTAATAGTAGACAAAAATTTCATTTATTAGAAAAAAAATCATCAGACGAAAGTTTTATTCACTAATTGTTTTATTTATCAAGAAATTTCTAATTTTTCAGTGAAAAAGGCTGCTGATTTAAAACGGGATTGTAAACGAATAAGCGAATCCATTTTCAATCGAAACCTAAGTTTTACACAATGGTCCATATATAGAGAAGCTTTGTTAAGCGCTTCAGCGAAAATTGATGCATTGTCGAAGATCAATACGCATCAACATCAAAACGCAGAAATTGATACACCTCAAGGTCAAGTAACGCGAGGTTGTTTTGCAAAACAGAAGCGTTCCTTTTCGAATGTAATAATTCAGTCTTCATTTACACCTACTTTCCTACTTTTTCAAGTTTCAATTATGAACACTACTTGAGATAATAATGTTGTGCTTTTCACTCTGTTGATAGAGAAAAAAATCTGCGAAGTCCAATTGAATCAGCGTTCAACGACGTCTCAGAAATTCAGAATGTTCAGATTCAGATAGTCGTTTATGTTTCTCGTTTTTAATTCACACGTTTATTCTACAAAAAATAGGAAAAAAATCTACGTTGTCTATTCCCGCGTTTACTATACAAAAAATTTAAAAAAAAATAAAACATGTAATTTTTCGCGTTTACGAGACACGAACGTGTTACACGCGTCGGAAACCGAAGTCTCCCGAAGAAAACAACGAATTTTTCATTTTTCACCTCAAAAAATCGACTCCCGATTTGCTAAAACTAACGTCTCGTGAATCACGAAAACCGTTTTTAATTTCGTTATTTCACATTTATAGACTTCATGTCTTTATTCTAAGTGCACTTCTACATACAAGGCAACTTCGCGAGTTGCTGCAACTTGAGTCAATGTGATTGGTGTGTTATGGCAACAATCTAGAGAAATGACTAGATAGTTGCCGCAACTCGCCAAGTTGCCTTGTATGTAGAAGTGCACTAAGAGCATTAATGATCACACATTGTGAAGAAATGAATTTGGTGGCCCTGAAAAGGGCCGTTTTAATGAACGAATTCGCAGCACTTAAGCTCTTTCTCCACGGATTCTTCTTGCCAGCTGGATATCTTTCGGCATGATGGTTACACGCTTGGCGTGAATAGCGCACAAGTTGGTATCTTCAAAAAGACCGACCAAATAAGCTTCGCTGGCTTCTTGCAAAGCCATGACAGCCGAGCTTTGGAAACGTAAATCGGTTTTGAAATCTTGGGCGATTTCACGAACCAACCGTTGGAAGGGCAATTTACGGATCAGCAATTCGGTACTTTTTTGATAACGACGGATTTCTCTCAAAGCGACGGTTCCGGGACGATATCTGTGAGGTTTCTTAACTCCTCCGGTCGCTGGTGCGCTTTTACGGGCGGCTTTGGTGGCGAGCTGCTTCCTTGGGGCTTTACCTCCGGTGGATTTACGGGCAGTTTGCTTGGTACGAGCCATTTTTTAATAGAGATGGAGTTCGAAACACGACTAAACGAATAATCCTTTAAAGACGAATAATGTCGCTATGTGTTCAACCCTCCGTATTTATATATGTTTCAATCATTGTTATTCAAAAGAACGAATTTGATTGGTTGGCGCGCTATTCGGAACCCAGCAATGACAACGCTCTCTTATCTCGAACGTGGTTAACGTTGTTTTATGTATTAATTTACATGAATTATTTATTTATTCCACGGAGTGAAATGATAATTTTAATTAAATTCTTTTAAGAAGATCAAAATTATTCATCAGAATTAAGTCAGCTTATCAAAACTTCCAGAAAATACATAATTTCGTAATTTTTCGAAACTACTTTCAGTTTATTTCAAATCAACCAATCACAATACATATTTCAGTTGTTCTATTTTCAATTCCGATTACAACGTTAAAAGTATTAACGCCGAAATCTGACATTTCATTGGTTTATCCAGAATTATCGCAAAACAACCTTAGTCACGCTGCTTTATCACGCTACTAAAAATGTTTTCATATTCTCTGTTCTTATTGGTCGAATTACTTTTAAGGTTTTACAATATAAACTGCGTTCAGCGCAACAACGGCATCATTTCATTCATTTCGTTCTCTCTATCAAGTTTGTGTTTTACGAAGTATTATCGCAATGGCTCCTCCCAAGAGTGTCGGTAAAGCTGTCAAGAAAGCCGGTAAGGCTCAGAAGAACATCAAGAAAGACGATGGCAAGAAGAAACACCACAAAAAGAGGAAAGAATCGTACGCTATTTACATCTACAAGGTATTGAAGCAAGTCCATCCCGATACCGGTGTCAGCTCCAAAGCCATGAGTATCATGAATAGTTTCGTGAACGATATCTTTGAAAGAATCGCCGCTGAAGCTAGTCGTCTGGCTCATTACAACAAGAGATCGACGATCACCAGTCGGGAAGTCCAGACCGCCGTTCGTCTTTTGTTGCCTGGTGAATTGGCCAAGCACGCCGTATCCGAAGGAACGAAAGCTGTCACCAAATACACCAGCTCTAAGTAAATCACGCTCGAGAGCTTTTTAAAACGGCCCTTTTCAGGGCCAACAAAACTATTTCTTCACAATATTGGTTTCATTTGCATTGGCGAATGAGGGGTGAGGTGAGGGCGATGAACAGATCAATGATGAATTACTACGAATAAAATAAAATTCTCACTTTGATCAATGCGTTTAACATGTTGTAATAATTGATTGATGTATAGAGTATCTCAAAATTTTATAAAATTGCACATTTATTTTTAATTTTTTTTTGCAATTCGATACTACTACTCACCATTTTGGGTAGCATATTCAATGCGAGGGAAGAATTTTTCATGTTTGAAACAACGGTTTCTTAAAATCAGTTTTTCTCGTTTTTAATTGAGATTTCGGATGAAGTGAACATTAGTATCATTTTTGAAAATTTTTTTTTCAAAAATGATACTATACGAAACCCCAATCCCCATCCCTTTTGGGGTTATAAAAACGAAGTTTAGGTTTCAAATTTAATTATCTTCTTTAAAATGTGTGAATCGTCTAAAGAAGTGTAATTTTTACCGATTATTGGAGAATATTTTTGCATAGGTACTTGTTTTTAGATTTTGTTAAATTAATTATGTATTTACATGTATTTTTATCAACAGGTGATGAGACATATTTAATTTTGAGATTTTGGACAAGTTTTTTTCTTTTTGATTTTTTAATGAAATACCTATAGTAACTTTAAAAAGAGTCTCTAAACAGAATAAGTTGAAAATGAAAAATCAGTGTCAAGACATCCACACTAGCACTGATTTTTGAATAATTTCACTTTTTTCAACATTGTCGGATTTTATTTAACGCAGGGACTCAAAAACTTCATGAAAACGAAAACGGGAAGGAAAACAGAAAAAAAGGTTATTTTTCTAACATTTTACAAAAACAAAAAAACGAAAACAAAATTTCACAAGTAACGTTAAACAGTTAAACTAAAATAAAACAACTTCTAATTTTTTTCGAAATTTCGGTAATGAAAAGGTGATTTAAATTGATTCTCGAATCTATACAAACCAGTGGTGGAATGATGGGTATAAAATTTTAAAATGAAATAAATTTGAGGTAAAAAAAGCATAAGATTTCTAGATTCCAACTCTCAAAAATAACTCTCAAAAATCAAGTTAAAAGTAGTTAAAAGTTAATTTAGGATTGCGAAATCTTAAATGATTGAATTTTTCTATCATAAAAACTACGGTTTTATAGAGAAAGGCGAAATTAAAAACGAAAAATGAACCTGTCTTTATATTTTTCGTTTCATCGGATAATGACTTGATGAAATAATGGCTGTTAATTTTTTATTCCAGTTTATGAAAAAATTCATTAAAAAACAATATTTTGCCCATTTTCTTGCTCTTTTGATAAATTTTTCGTTCTTTCTGTTTTTATTCGTTATAATTATTTGATTACTACGAATTCATATTTTGACTTTGAAAAAAATTCAAAAACGAAAAAAAAAACAGTTTTTAAAAAATGAAAACGTTTTAATTTTATTAAAAACAAAAAGAGCAAAAAAGAAAACCGCAATCGTTAAACAAAAACAAAAATAGAAACGATAACTGAAAATTTTTCTGTTTTTGAAACACTGAAAAGTCTGATAGGGAACGGAAAATGAAGAATTGAAGAATCAAACAGTCGACGGAGTGAAATTTTTATCGTGTTGTTTTGAGGCTTTGTCAAACGACCTCCTAGCTCCCATAATAAATACCAAGATAGGTCATTTTGCCCTTTTTAAAAATTTGAAGGGGAGGGAGAATTACCCTGAAAATAGTGCGTCATTTATACATCGCAGACTTCAAAAACACTAGTACAAAGATAACCCTCACTCTGACCAAAATTGTCCGTATAATCTATGCGTACCTACTTACATTATTTAAAAAAATTTCAAAAATTAAGGGAACAATACAATTTCATTTTTTTGCCAGTTGGTGGGTTTCATTTCAATTAAAAATCTCGGTATGTTCACTTTTTTATGTATCAGTACTTAGATACCCATTTTTTTCTGGAGTATTTTTAGAAATCACTTTTTTTGTATTTTTCATCGCGTTTCCCAAAATGAATCACTAACGAGTAACGACCATTTTCCCTCGGTGTTTTCTAATAATTGGCGGCATTTATTTTAAAAATCGTTGGCGATGAATTTTTATAAAATTACCCCATACTGACTACCTGAATGAGTTGCTAGATCACTTCAGAAAATTTGAAAATAATTTTTCACCGGAAATTTGAAAAACACGAAAAAGTGATTTTGAAAAAAAAATTGAAAAATGGACACCGATACTTAATGGCATTTTTAAGTAAAAATATAAAACTTCAATAACACATCCCATCAAAGTTTAGCAAAATGTTTTCAAATTTTTTCGTTTCATTTTTCAAAAAATATGAACATCAGATATTAAGACAGATTGAGCAAGGGTAAGAGCCAAGTCAGGAGATATGGATGAAATTATTTTCATCGGGTCATTTTCAACTATTTGACCATGTTCTTCCATTCCCCTTCATCCAACATTCAAATGATATGAAGACTAGTGAAGGATGCCTTTTAGTAGGAAGCTAAGGATTTTAATGATTTTATCCAAAAAAAGTTTTATGTCCTCACGTTTTTGAAAATTATATTTTTTTAAATGATAAAATATGACAAAAATATAAAATTTTTCATTCATTTCTTCAAAAAAAATCAAGCAAAACACAATTAGACACTTCGAGCATTCGTAAAAAAATTTAGATTAGATATTCAAACACTGAAAAATCAAGTGAAGTTTTAATTTATCTACTTACCACATGCGTAACGGCACTTTATTACATCAGTTCAAATAATTAAACAGATTATTGAAAAAAAGGAAATTTTCGAAACTTATTTATAGTCTCGATTGGTGTTTTTCTTTTATAAATGGCCTATGACCGCCTGCATTGATCCTCTTGGATTATTTTATCAAAAAAATTGAAGAAACTTGCAAAATCATAAAAATATTGATTTCATTTCATTTTTGCTATGTTTTTTTAATATTTTGTCAAGATGCACGAAACATAAATAGAGGTCTTAAAGAAATTAAATCAGTAAGAAATTTCTATGCAGACTGCAGACATCTTATTATTTTTTTTATTGTTTCTGAATGAATAAAATAACGATCGAATTATTTTAAATTGAATCAGTTTCTGAAAAAAAAAACAGTGCAATAAAATAGAAAATTAATCGAACTTTCTTTGTGCAATCTTTATAGTAGGTAACGGTAGCGACTAGCGAGTCGAGTATTTATGCATGAAGATGATAACAAACTCAAGAGTCAGAAAAATTTATAATATCATATCCGTACATATTTCCATTCTTTATTCTAGGAATAGATTATGCAAATTGAAGTTGCATTGAATTTTTTCAGTTTTAGAATTTCCTTATCGTATTTCATTTTTCATTACAATGTTGCAAAGCTGATTCATCATTCAAATATCCTTCAATACAAGTTACGACTTCTTTTCGTGATTCTAAAATTACAAACAGATAAAAATAGAACTAATCAATTCAGAGAGGGCTTCGAAAATAATACTTACAATGAAATAGAATTCGTCATCAAAAATATTATCTTGATCTTAATCATCCGTGTGCAACTGAGAAACTCCTATCATCTGAGATAAGATTAAGAACCAAACCGAACAAAATGTGTTTCTGTCACTTTCTTTGTAGATAAATATCCAATTAAAATTTACTCGCGTTTTAAGAAATAAATTAAAATGGAATACAAATTATATTATTATTTTAATCGGTCAAGTTATTTTATCCTTGATTACAGAAAAAAATCCTGGAAATGGTTTCAACAGCAAAAAAAATATTCACCTCTTGTTGCACAAATGACTCAGAATTCGACAAATGATAACACACGGTGATTTTCTTAAAAACACGATGTACTCGACAATTTATTACTTTTGATCGAAAATTCTCATTTTGTAACGTATAAGACGAAAACTAAAAACCAAAAATCGTCCAAATCTTCAAAAAATACGATTTCTTTACTCACAATAAACTTGGAACGAATGTAGTTCGCGAAATCAGCACAAAAAAACCTTGTTCTAAGGTGCTCGTGAAAATAATTTTTTTCACCCACTAATAATGGACGAAAAATATAACTTTTTGGTTATTATTAATCTAGAATGTTTGTAGATTCAATTAAAAAATATTCCAGCCCTATTTTACCATCAAATTAATTAATTAAAACGTTTTTAATTGCGACCTCCGATACATCGATATCAACTCGTTCACGAAATACCCTTTCAAACCATCTTATTTCGTGTCAAATACGTGAAAACTACACGTAATTTTATTCCCTAATCTTCGAAGAACTTGAATAAATATTTTTCAAAAAAAATTACCCCATAAACGGCCCAAAATAACGAAATAAACGAAGTAATAAAACACGAAAAGATAACTTTCCCAAATCCAATACCGCAAACAAGTGCATTTCTTCGATACGGTATTACTTTTCGGCACCGCGCGCTAGTTTCTTCACTACGGTATTACTTTTTAGTATATAAGCTACGGACGCGCTCAGTACCGGTATATTGTGCTTGTTGTGTTCTACATCTTTCTTGTTACTTGTTAAATTATCGTTGTGGTGATAGTTATCAATATGGTTGAATCGTCCGCTGAAACCGTTCCCGCTACTCCCGTAGCTACGTCGCCGAAGAAGAAGAAGGTCGGAGCCAAGGCGAAATCCGCTTCTGCGAAAACTGCCACCCATCCCGCTACCGCTATTATGGTTAACGCTGCCATTAAAGCTCTTGGTGACCGTGGTGGTTCGTCGCTTCAAGCCATCAAGAAGCAGGTCTCCGGTACCTTCAAAATCGACGCCGAGAAAGCAGCTCCGTTCATTAAGAAGTATTTGAAAAGCGCCGTCGTTAAAGGAACTTTGATCCAAACCAAAGGTAAAGGTGCCGCTGGCTCGTTCAAACTGGCTCCTCCACCTAAAGCCGAACCGAAAAAGAAGACGGCCGCGGCTCCGAAAAAGAAGAAACCGGCTGCCCCCAAGAAGGAAAAATCCGCCGAAGCGAAACCGAAGAAGGCCGCGCCGAAAAAAGCTGCTGCTAAAAAGGCCCCTGCTAAGTCGAAAGCTGCTCCTAAACCGAAACCGGCTGCCGTGAAAAAAGCTCCAGCAAAGACCAAGACTACCAAGGCGTCTCCGGCCAAAAAACCGAAGTCTCCTAAACCGAAAAAGGTAGCGGCAAAGAAAGCACCGAGGAAGACTATCACCAAGAAATAGATCGTTTCTATTCATCTTTAAAAAGGCCCTTTTCAGGGCCACTAAACTCATTTCTTCTTCAATATGAACACTACACTTGCTTACCTTGCTAGTTGCTATCTAGCTAATCAAAAATAGTTACCTACTTTACTTTTGATATGAATTCGAGTCGAGGTTTCAAATTTCAAAATGTTGGTCAATAATCGAAAGATAATAAATGTAAACTCCTCTTTATTTCAAATTTCAAAATTGGAAATTGAAAATTTTGGAACTTTGTCCATTACAGTAAATTTGGGAATTTTTACTCGTACGTTTGCCAAGTTCGAATTTTTTAAGCGTTTCAATTATACGTAGATTTTTAATTTTTTATAATTAGGCCCATTAATTGTTAATACTGTTGAATGAACATGAATTGAATACGCAAAGGGTGGGTTGGTTTACTCAGCTTCCGCCAAAGGATTATGATTTTTCGAAATACTAATTAATTCTCGCATCAATTCGACAGTGTTTTCTCATCACAGAAAATTCATTTCTGTCACATTATCATATTTTTTTCCTAAATAATTGATGAAAAGCATAAAAAGTATGAATTATGAAATCGTAGATTTATTACAAATCTTATTCCGTATTTTTAGATAAAAACGAAGATATTAAAAAAAAATTAGATATGTTCCTCTACTCCTGATCTTTACAAAATTGACTTTTTCGTAACTTTTTTCAACTTACCCACCCTAAACATTTCAATCTTCATAATTTTCTCCGGAGGTTCAATTTTTAATTTTTTTCTCAGTTCAAATTTTCTCGAAAATTAAAATTTTTCATGTTGCAAATTTTTATAATTTTCCTGAAACTTTTTTCCAATTCAACAATCTTCAAGTGAATATTCAAAGTTTTCTCAGATACAATTCAGATTAAAAAAACCATTCAAGCTCTTTATAATTTTATAAAAAAGATTTCATCCGAATTCAAATTTCCACAACTTTCTAAAAAAAAATTCATCCAATATTTCAAGTCTTGTCGTGTAAGTACTTACTTCAAAAATTTTCAAATTTAAATTTTTCTATACTTTTTTTCAACTTTGAAATTTTTTGTATTTAAAAATACGTAAACAGATCAGAAATTTGATAATTCAGTGACTTATCGAGTTGGGAAAAAATTGAAAGTTGAACAATTTGAGGTAAGTTACTAAAATTATGAAATTTTAAATTGTGAATGTTTGGAATGCAAAATCTCAGAAATTTTGAACTTGGAATAATTTCTCAGAGAAAATTATGAAACTTGGAAAATGAAAATTTTCAGAATATTGTAAAAATTGAATTGTTGAGAAGATTTGAATTAAAGCACCAGACTTTTTTAAATGATAAAAAAAATGAAAATAAACATTTATTTTGATTGAAAAATTTCTCTTATTACCTACGTACCGTCATTGTCATTTATTCGGAGACGAATCGACAGTAATGGAAAACTGGAACTGGAACTAGAACTGGAAATTGAAAAAAACTGAAACTAAAATTTAAAAACAATGATTTTCAGTTTTATACCATTTCCAGAAGTTGCAATTTTTATGCTTAAAATATGACTTGAAAAAGTCAAAATTTTGATGTTGAAAAGTTACTAAACCACATTAAATTAATTTTTTTTTACTAAAAACCCCCAAACCTTGAAAATTTACTTACGCCGAAAAGTGAACAAAGAAGAATTGTGTTTTTTTCAACAAAAAATTTCTGGACTTAAAATTTCTGGACATAGTCACAACATTTTTGAAAAAAATTACTAATGAGTAAGTAATGACTTTTATTTTCTAGAATTCTTTGGTTTTGGGCTTGAAAAGAGAAAAAATTGTGCTTCGAATCGATAAAGAAAAACATTAAAAACAACAAAGTTCAAATTTAGCAGAAAATTTCGCATTTTTTGTTTTTCAAAATTTAAAAATCTGAAATTTTTGAACTAGTATTTGGAATTGAAACTAGAACTGACAACTGGAACTAAAAACTTTTGAGAACTGAAACTGGAACTAGAACTGGAACTAATATCATTTCAGTTTTCCATCACTGCGAATGAAAGTAGCAAGGGCAGTGGCGAAATACGGAGGGGGCACAACCTCCTAGAACTTCTCAAAAAAGCTTCCAATGTCATTGTATTCCCCCCCCCCCCAAGAAGGGATGTCGTTACGCTACTGCCAGTGGGGGAGGGATTTCAAAAATTTCTGACTGAGATCAATTTTTCCTCCATTTATATTGACTCTGGGTATAACTTTTTCCCACTTCTTTCTAACTCAAAAAGAAATCAGCTTCACCACTTTTAAAAATTTTCCAACTTAGTCGAAGCCAACTTCCTCTACTCAAACTACAATTTTGCTGTTTTGGATGAACTTCCCATTTCCCTCTTCCTCACGTCTTTTTGAATCATTTGTCAGCTTCAAACAAAATACGAGCGCTTCGGTACACAACTTCAAGTTGTGTTTTCAAGTGCTGTTGTGTTGTGTCGTAATACGCAAATTAGAAAATGAAATTAGTATTTTTAAGGCTGCGGCTGCGGCTAGGCTCAAGATCAAAAATATTTTTTTTTTTTTGACACTTCTGGGAGAAAAATTGTCTTTTATGTTAAAAATATCAACCTGTTTTTTTTTCACTATGAAGTTTCATTTTTGGTTATCATTTGAGAAATGTCACCTTCTCACATTTTAATCACAAAATTTCAAATTATTTTTAACACTTGATGTGATCATATCAACCTAATCATGAAAGTACCTATCATAATTTTCCATTTTGATATCAATACTTACACTAATTTTGAATTCATTTTACCAAAAAATTGATTTTTCAATTTCCTTCTTTTTTTCGAAAAAGTGTCAGTTTTGGTCAAAAATGGTCAATTTTGATGATAAAACGTCAAATTTTGACTTTTTGGACATAAAATGTAAAAATTTCCACCTTCGACTTTTTGATTAAAAAATTCAGTTTATCAAATTAGGATCGTACCTAAAATGACTAAATGAAAGCACCTGAAGTCACCACCTGAAGTTGTGTACCGAAGCGCTCGTAAAAAAATTCATAATCATCATTTAAGTATCATTCAAATTCGTGTTTTTCAATTTCTTAACCTAGTTCTATTTCGTCCCATCCTATGCACAGGGCATCGACTCATCGACTGTCGGGAGGAGGGAGGAATAAATAATCACGTAAATTGTAAATTATAAGTCTGTGAAATGTAATCAAAATTTCGACCTTTCTAATAAGTATGAAATACTTGAATATTTCGTTTAAAATTCATAGGTAAATGTTATGAAAATTTTCCAAGTAGGTAAGTACCTACATATCTAAATGTGCAGAAATTTTTCATACTTTTTTGAGTTTTTGGGCAAAAACCGAAAAAGTGATAGAGAGATTCGTCTCCCTGCCCCTCATGCATCTATTCAGTTCGTCATAATATTTCATATTTCAATTTTCAATTCAGCAACTTTCTAATTCTAGGTACAAATAGTTGAAATGTTAAAACAGATGATCGATCTTCATTCTTCAAACAGTTCAAACGCTGAATTTTTAGAATTTCCACCAATCAAATTACTTGCTTCAAGGATTTGAAAGAATCCAAAAAAATTAACAACTCTCTCCGTATAATCAAATCATCTGCTAACTTTTAATCGTAAATCATGAATCAGTGTAATTGATTAATCAAACAGATAGTCACAAAATAATAAAAAATCAAATTTTGAACATTTTTTGCAATTTTTTTGCAATTTTAAGTTCCGAGATCACGGTTGTTTTTTGATGAAAAAAAATCAGCCAATGAAATGCAAGAATCAAGTCCTCATTAATCATTGGCCTATCTATTTTGCATAAATCATATAAAGCTCCGAGATTTCCAAAACGTACAGTATTAGTTTTTTATCGTTTGAATTGATGTGATTGACATTTCAGTTGTTTAACTATCTCGTTATCGTAGATTTGTTGGTTTGCGTCCATTGCGTTCTGTGAGTTGTGGTGCTTTGTTGCTTCGTGTTTCTTTTGTCTCTGTACTTCGTGATACGTGTAGAAATGGCTCCGAAGAAAAGCGTCGGTCGACCTCCGAAAGCCGGAAGAGCTCCGGAAAAAGCTCAAAAAACGATCAGTACGAATAAATCCGACGATGATAAGAAAAGACGAAAGAAGAAGAAGCCGGAATCTTACGGCTACTTCATTTTCAAAGTGTTGAAACAAGTTCATCCCGATATCGGCATCAGCTCTAAAGCTATGAGCATTATGAATAGTTTCTCAAGAGATATTTTCGAAAGGATTGCCAACGAAGCCAGTCGCTTATGTCAACACAACAAGAAACCGACGTTGATGAGCCGCGAAATCCAAACCGCCGTCCGTTTGCTGTTACCTGGAGAGTTGGCCAAGCATGCTGTATCCGAAGGAACGAAAGCTGTGACCAAGTATACCACCAGCACCAGCTCTCAAACTTCATAAGTTCTACCGAAGCCGCTTCGAAATTTATCATCAAGTGTTGCCGATTCAATGTTCCTGTGCGAAATGTTACACGTGTTAAGCAACTTTCGAAGCTTTGGCTTTTCAATAAAAAGGCCCTTTTCAGGGCCACGAATAATAATTTCTTCTACAATTGGTGATGAAATTTGCATTTTTTAAATTCAATATAATATATGCATATCGCCTCGCTCTCCTCATTCACACCTCTCAATGTGAAATTGTGAAGAATGTACGTAAATAGAAGCAGTACCATTCCCCTTCCCCAATCCTCAACTGAAAATGAAGTGGCAAATAGCGAATCTCACCATGGGACAACTATTTCAAATAATTGTGAAATTATTACCTATTAAATTACCTCATTATTTTTAAAAAATGAAATTTAAATATTTAATCAACGCAAGTCCCTAGTCCTAATCATGTTAGTTACGTTTTTCAATTCCTTACTTCTAATTTTTTTCAAAATTATATCCAATTTTTGAATGTTTTTAACTAAATATTTTTTGAGAGTATCTCCACCCAAAGTAAATCTATTGCAGTTGAAAAATTCAGGGCTTTCGGTTAAAACTCACGACCTTGAAAAATTTGGCTTTGGCTTTTAGCTTGGCCGAATTTTTCGGCTAGCGTTCGACTTTAATTCGGTTAGCTTTCAGCTTAATAAAGTTCTAAGTTCAAAATAACGTAACGCCTCCAGGCTCCAGGCCGCCTCCACTGACATCAGAATTTTTGCGTAAAGTTCAAAAAAACACATAAAAATGAGTTTTTGCAATGTTTGAAATATTTATAAGTAATGTTCTTATATCGAGCAAATAAAACATAAAAATTGCTTTAAAATTTTTCAAATATTGCAAAAACTCATTTCTATGTGTATTTCTGAACCCTACAAAAGCCAAAATCTAGCTTTCGGCTTCTGACTTTTCCTTGAAAATTCGGCTAGCTTTCGGCTTTCGGATTCAGCTTTTGGCTAGCTGATATACTCTGTCTCCACCTCGAATTTTAAGGTTTTATATTTTTTTTAATTTCTTACAATTATTGAATTGGAAAAGAAAACTATCAGGTAACTAAGTTGAAATATTTTAGAAAAATTCACAGTGGAAAAAAATTTGAGTGAAAACTTTTGAATGATATGACATATGAAGTGGGAAAAAAATTAAAAAATCAAAGCTCGAAAATTTTGGAGAAAATCCAAATTCACAAATTTTACAACTGGGATCTGGGATTTTTTTAAAAATTAGGGTACTTCCAAACTTGAAAATTTTCCCATAATTAAAAAATGTTTCCTCAATTTCTTTTTCAACCTTAAAATTAATTTTTTCCATCATTGAATTTAAAAAATAATAATAATTTCATGTGTTTCAAAGTTTCTCCCAAAAAATGATAAAACTACGGAATTGAAAAAAAGTGATGAAATCAAAAAAAAATGATAAAACTACGAAATTGAAAAAAAAGTGATAAAATCGAAGTTGGAAAAATGTTGAGAAACATTAAATTTAAGAAATGTTACATTCGACATTTTTTAAAAATTGGATACAATTTTTTAAAAATTCATTGAAGTAAAAAAATCGAAATGAAAAAATTTCAATTTGAATGATTTTTGACTCAGATCGTCGAAATTCAATTTTTGGCAAATATAATTAAATTAAGATGTAGGTACTAGGAAAAATGTCTTTAATTGGATTAATTTGGATTAATTTGGATT
The DNA here is from genome assembly GCA_033439095.1 of Pseudococcus viburni. NCBI lineage: Eukaryota > Metazoa > Arthropoda > Insecta > Hemiptera > Pseudococcidae > Pseudococcus > Pseudococcus viburni. The sequence goes on along the minus strand of JAVBJF010000554.1, from coordinate 121,247 downwards.
TGTTTGTATCTACTTATATCCACTTGGATCCGATTGGATCGCGCCATTTTTTGGATCCAATCAGGTCCAATCAGATCCAATTGGATCCAATTTTTTTTCCCCGGGTATTTGAAGCAAACCGACGGAGAATTTTTGTTTCATGGGGGGAAGGAGAGTTCGATGATTTTTTATTTTTCATCACAGCTACTCAACATCATTTTCAATTTTCCAACAAAATATCAAAATTTCTATAATTTTAATGAATTTCAATTCAATTCAATTTTGATTTCTCAATAGGTATCCATTCAAAAAAAAAATTAACACAAAATTATTCAACGTTTGTAAAACCAGTTTTGATTTTCCTCGAATTTTTAAATCTCTTCAAATTATTGAAAATCCCACAGACCAAAAGAGTTCGAAACTTGAGCAGGTATCGATACAAAATAAGACTGATACAGAATAAAAACAACATAAAAAATTTATTAAACACGTTCGATTAATAAAATTCGATTCACAAAAAAAAACATTTTCAAACAAGGGTAACAAAAGCATTAAAATATCAAGAGGAAGAACAAAATAAAGTGGTTCGTATAAAACCCGTGGTAATTCACTAATTAGTTATACAAAACAGAATATTCGATTCGATTTTTACAAACACACGATCGCGAAACAATATAAGATACATTACAATGAAAAATCATAATTTCGACACGTTTCAAAGAAAGAGAGATAGTCACGATATAAAAACATCAAATAATAATAAAACATAATAAAAACGAAAAAAAAAAGGATTATGTATTCAAAATTACATACAAATGATCATTTTTTCACGTAAAAAAAGGATTACAATAATAAAATAAAAAGGAAGATATTAAATATCAGTCAATATTTCAAATAATGGCGAAATTTATTTGTGTTACACAGCACTTTCCTTATGAGGTATGACAGGCGTTTGAGTATACGTATGATAATGTAATGTGTTTATCTCACTTGGTACAGCATTCACGATGACTTGAGAATTACATCTGCTAGGAAATTTTGGTTCTACCCATTGCACCACAGAATCGCAATAGGTTGGTTGTAATTCTTGCTATTGAAAAAAAAAATGGAATAAAAATAATTTAAACTTGTAGGTAGGTAAGCATTGATTTTTTCAAAAAAATACTCCAAATAATTAGAATATAAAAAATTTCAATATTGTAAAATGCATACCAAAGGTAACGATGAATAATTAAAAACAGCATGTGATGGTGTATCTGTATAAACACTGTAAGTTGAAAATTCAGCTTGATATTGCTGAGGATGTGAATGACTAGCAGAGCTTTGCCTCCTCGAAGAAGTATTATAAGTTTCTACGCATATAAACAAACGAAAAAAAAAACACAATTAATTAAAGATTGGTGAAATGTGGATTCAAAAAATTAGTAAGGTGATTTATGTATGTGATCTGTTAAAGAACTTGACAATTTTTTTTCAAAATATCAAGTACGGGTGACTTAAATATAGCGCAATCTAAAAATTTCTTCATGCGTCCAACGAATAATGAAGTTCTATAATGTATAGTTTCCGCTCCTTTTTCTTCAAAAAATATACATTAATTTCTCCTTGATTATAAATCATTAAAAACAGTTGGACTTTTGAATCAGGATAAAAAAATTTTTGAATGCAACTTTTGCCAGATTAAAAATTTTGAGGGGCAAAAATTTACAAAAAATCGAACTAAGAAACCTTTTTTTCGGGAAACCGAAATAAGAAAAACGTTTCCTTTAAATAAAAAACAAAACTGGGAGGCAAAAGCTGAGTTTTTTGTTAAAAGGGTTTCCTTACCTAAAAACCGAACTTAACCGTGTATGAAGGTTTCACTCAAAATTTGAAGGAGCAAAATAAATTCAGAACTTCGAAATTGGTACCTAGTTGTTTTTCGCACTGCTAGGTACAATCTCGAACAATTTCACAAATGGGTAAAAATCTTTTTAAATTACGGACAGTGTACAAAATAAAATTTCCTACGAATTCGACGTTAAGAAATTTCCGCCAAGCTTCATATTGAAGAAGCTACTCCAAGATCTTGAAATTTTTTCAGGCTTCATAGTCTTCAATTTCGAACATTGTATCGTCAAAATTTCAAAATTACAGTTCTATATACGTATAATTAATGATATTTTTCATCAGTAGGTATCCAAAATTTATAGTTTCATAAATTCATGATGTTTTCAACAAGATCACGAAATTATTTATCAAAAAAAAATTAAATAAGTCTTGCTGCAGAACAAACGCTTCAAAATTATAGATATGCTTAGGATTTTTCTTCGATAACAAGGTACGGTAGGCTATTCGTTCATTTCTCCGAATCCACGTTCCCGAAAGACATTTCCCTGAATGAAGAAATCTCGAAATATTTGTACCCGAATCCAATTCTGAATGTTTTTTTTTTTTTTGAAATACAAACACCCAATAATTTTTAAAATGTTTTCAATTCTAATTTTTTCCAAGTTTTTAAATTTTCCCATTCTGTTCAAAAAATATAAGTACATAATATATTTTCTATGTTAATTTTTTTTTCAAGTTTTCCAATTCTTTTAATTCTTTTGAAAAAATTTCCAAGTTACAATTTTTTCAAAATTACACACATCTATTTTTTCCAAGTTTTTTTGATGACTTCGAATGAAAAGACGCCAAACAAAAATAAATACATAATAATAATAGGAAGGTCTAGGTAATATCAGTTTTATGACGTCTCATGTTGAAAGTCGGAACCTTGGAATCAGAGTTCGTCGAAATGGAAACCAGGTTGAAGCTATCACAATTCACAACTTGGAAAAAATATGCATAATTTACATTTAAAAAATTGAACTTACAATAAAAAGGTGAAGAAAATTTTAACTTGAAAAAATTTGTGAAAGAAGTGTAAAAACTTGGAGAACTTGGGGAAATAATGAGAAATATATTTTTTATTTTTTAAATTGTAACAATTTGAAAAATTGAATTTTTTCGAATTCGAAATCGGAAAATTTCTTAAGAAAATTCAACTTGGATTGGAAAAAAGCAAATGCACCATTGGTAAATTTCATCACAAACCACATTTGCGATATACTAGTTCGAGATAAAAAGCATTCCGGTTATTGGATTCGAGAAAAAATTTTCAGGATTTTTTTCACTCCGAAAAATGTCTTTCGGGAAAGTGGATTCAGAAAAATGTAGTAATCACAAAAAAAGGTATCTCAACTCGAAGTTCAATTATGAGCCGAAACAAAAATGTAAATCGAAAGTACATCATAAAAAACCCATATCCAAAATTTTAGACGCTCAAGTTCATTTCTCGAATTTTGACGAATCTTTGAAATTTTAAAATTACTCCATTGTCCTTCAAAATGTGAAAATTTGGTTTATAGACAACAAAAAACCTTAAATTTGGTATAGGTATACCCTAATTTTGACCTTCTGAATTGATTGAAGGTGGTTTCAACACGATAATCCTGGATTGAAAATTGTGCTTTGATTGATTACATAGGTCACCAATATGGGTAATCTGCGATTATTGGTGTTAAAGTTCATTGGACCATTTTTATAAGATTTTCTCCAGTGCTAGAAAATTCCAAAATTTTCTGGAAGTTTCGAAACATCTTGACACCGCTTTCAATCGATTTGAAATTTCGAAAACAGGGCATCTACCAAATTTCAGCTTTTTACCTCGATGCGTACGCTGTCGGTGTGGTTCGTAAATTTTTTCCAGGAAAATTTTCTACCAAAAAATATGGATTTGAACTTGAAGATATAAATTTTAGAAAATTGTACTTAAATCTATTAAAAAAAATCATTATCAAGAGTAATTCGCGATTACAGGGGCCAAAGTTCATATATGGACCATTTTTTGGGGAGCTTTTCTCCAGTGCTAGAAAATTCAAAAATAAAATCCTGAAAGCTCTGAAACGTTTAGAAACCCATTTTGAATCAATTCGGGAGGTCGAAAATAGAATACATATCAAATTTCAGGTTTTTTCGTTGATGAAATCAAATTTTCATATTTTGCAGGACGATGAGGTAACTTTGAAATTTAAAAAATTCGTCAAAATTCGAGAAATGAACTTTAGCACCCAAAATTTCGGATATAGGTTTCTTTCATGACGTATACTTTCGGTTTATTTTTTTTTAGCTCAAAATTTTACTTCAACCTGAGATACTCTCTAGTAAGCTACGAATCTCGACTATAAAAACTACGAACCTTCAATTTGAGGTATAATATCAGGATTATGATCATCATCCGAATAAATAGGAGTGGCAGCAACTTCGGCATGAGCTTTTTTATGTTTCTGCTCCGAATGCTTTCTCCGTAATCGTATCACACTTATTATTAAAATAATTAAAAAAAGTATCAAAAAAATCAACACCCCGCATAAAGTGAGCGTCCACAAAGAAAAAAATATCCTATTTTTCAAACCTGCCAAACAAAAATATTAATTAAAATCAATCCAACAATCGTCTTCCTACTAATTAAAAATTAAATCTTTATACTTTACCGACAGTTCGAGTATGTTGTTCAAACATCTCGTACGACGGTTCAATTCGTAACTCAACGTAGCTCGAACTCCTTCCTTTACCGTTACTCGAATAAACCTTAATCAAATATTGAACATTATGCTCGATGGCGGTAATGGTAAACTCTGGAGATCGCAAATTGGTTATATTCCAGACGGCTCTATCGGTGCCGTTTTTATGCACTTCGCAAATGAATTCTTGAGGTAAACCTCCGTCGAAACCGCTCTCGCAAGAAATTTGATACGAACTTTCCGATAATTTGGACAGCGAGCAATTATGAGGCGTATCGGGTTTACCTGGTTGTCAAAAATTCATCAATTAGATAGAGTTTTACTTCGGGCCTATTTCCAAATATGTAGATTATCAATCATGCATTTACCAGCCGGAACGATATGGAAAACGCAGGGCTTAGATTGTACACCCAATTCGTTCTTGGCCCAGCAAAGTAAAGTACCGTAGTCTAATTCAGTCTTTGGCTGGTAGGTGGCAACGCTGTGCAGTTTTGAAGCCACGAAAGTGTGTATGTCTCGTGTTTGAATCAGCGAATTGTTGAATTTCCATATGAAAGAGCTCGCTACCGGGTTCGAATCCACTTGGCAGGTTACCTCGATTTTCTCGTGTCTGATGGCACCGTGGACTAATTGCTGGCTCGCGCTGCAAATCGGTTCGTCTAGAAAAAATTTTTTAGATTAGCATTGTAAATTGAAAATTGACACAGAAAACTACACGAGATGGACCAAGAATTAAAGAAATAAGTATCTAAAGACATCGAAACATTTTATATCCCCCTTCCGCTCCCCCAATTAGAACCATGAAAGTATTAAAAATAATCCTAATTTGCAAAATCAAATCAAATGAGAAGGTACATACGATTTTCCAAACCCTTTAAAATAAAGCAGAACAATAAAATCTGCATTGGAATTTTTTAACAAAAACCAATACTTTTTTTAATTTTAAACAATTTTCAACTGTATTTTTCAAACATGTGCCTACATTTATAACAAAAAAAATGTGAAAAATTCATCCTAAATATTCTCTCACCACAAAATAATTACCTACCAATAAAGTTAGGTAGGTAGGTATTCCATTCATTAAAATACTTTTGTAACAATTTTTTGAATGGGTACGTAAGCAATAGATATTCACTTTAAAAATTATACTTTTGAAATTTTTAAGGAATAAACGAACCTTAAAATTAAAATTTTTAACCAGAGTTCTGGGGGATTTTCAACTTTAAAAAACCTTAGGATAAAATTTTGGAGTGAAAATAAAATCGTCATGGCGATTGAAATTGATATTTTCTTGAAATCAATTTTTTTTTATAGTGAAAACTGAAAATTTGGTGCCAATCATTCTTAAAACCTGAAGAAAAATTGAAAAAAAAATTTTCAACGAAGGGAATATATGTTTAAAGTACTTTAAAGCTAATTTTATGACATGTTTAGAATTTCTCCAATAGAAATAAATAATAAAAGTGAATAACATGTTTAAGATTTCTCAAATAGAAATAAATAATAAAAGTGAAAAATCATCGATAGGCAATAAACGTTTTTTTTTTTAATTTGATCGAATGTTAACAATTTTTGGAACTCCCTAAAACAAGTAGGTAAATATTAAAAAATTGTACGTGTAGTTTCATAAAAAATAAATACATCTTAATATTATTGCTGATTTAATGTAAATTTTCTTGAAACACAATTTTTCATTCAGATTTTTTTGGATGACTCTCGAAATATTTAGATTGATTAGGAGAGATTTAAATGAATTTGGATGTACCTAGAGAAATTGAGAATTTGAGATGGGTTATAATTTATAAACCTTGAAAAAAAAAAGGTAGTAGGAAGAAGTTTTTGCGGTTTAAATACATTGATTGAGTAAGCTATGAAAATTCAAACTTTTATTGTTCAATTTTTCATTTTTTTTCACCTTCTTAATTTGTCAACACTTGAAAAAAACTTGAGAATGTAACATAATTTATTTTAGAGACGAAAAATTTACCGTTAATAGTCATTAAAAAGTTGGTGTTTTTCATTGGCACTCATTTTTCTGGATCAATTAAAAAATTACTTATTGTAGACGTGCATATGAAAAAGGCCCACTTTGTCAATCCAAATTTCCGAAATTATGAGGTTTCTGTGGGTTGGGATCGAAAATATCGATTTTCGATTTCATTGATTCTTGTACGATGGAACCTTTACTATTGATTTTTTGTGGTTTCACTATTCAAAGTGTTTTAGTTTTTCGCTCAGAGCGCTATCAAGCTATCATGGTAAAGAGACCGCTTAAGGGTTTACAAAACTTTAAAGTTTGATTTTCTCAAAATCAACTTTTTTATAACATCACATTCGAAATTCATTTTTTTGGGTTCTATGCTAGCAAGTTGTCTGGAAAAGGTTTTAATCGACGCAGAATATTGTCTAGTATATGGATCTGGTGCTAACTCCATACCAACAAAGTGGGTCTTTTTCATAAGCACGCCCATTTTCATTTTTTTTCAATTTTCTAAAAAAAATTTAAAAAGTGAAGTTTTGAAAAAAATAATTTGAGGTGGCTTACATACGTTTCCCCAAAAAATCATGAACGGTGATTTTACACCCTTTCCCCACCCTTATCTACCGAACAATTTTTGAAGTGATTTTTCAAAAAAGGCACCCTTGAAGATGAGAAAAGAGTGCACTAAACTCAACTACCAATAACATTTTTGATTTATAAAAATTTATTTAATTTACTTAATCAAACAATTTTTCTCATTTTTTACTCTACCACTGGGTTAACGATATTCCAAGCTCCCTAGAGGGAGCAAGAGGGTGAGTAAAAAATTCTCCGACAACTAATTCGTATTTCGAGGAATCCATAGAACAAGTTCCACGAAAAAAATTTACAAAATTAATTCGAAATTCAAATAGGGAGGAAGGAAAGACGATGTCCTATTTTTATGTTGAAAATTTTTCCCTCTCCTAAGCTTTATACAGGGTGTTCGGTGAGTGGCCTGCCATACTTCATTTTTGGATATAACCGGGAATCACTAAAAAAACAGTTAGATGAACAAGTTGCATATCTTAAAAATTGAAGGGGTAAATGCTGTTTTTTTTAAATCACGTAATTTTTTTTTCAACTATGGGAATGGATAATATTTTGAAAACTGAATAAATTTTTATTTCATGACTTTTTGCATAACTTAAAAATTGAAGGGGCTACAAAAAATTTTGTTCAAAAAATTATAAAAAATAAACTAATCAAGGGAATGGATAGTATGTTGAAAAATGAACAAATTTTATTCCACAGACTTTTTGCTTAACATCGAAAATGAGGAGGCTACGGTTCATTCAAAATAAGTGGACTTCAAAAAATTTAAAAATTTTCTCAATTTTGGATGACCCGCGCCCCTGTATTTTTTATGTTAGGCAAAAGGTCTGCAGACCAAAATTTGTTCATTTTTCAACATACTATCCATTCTTTTGATTACTTAGTTAATTTTTTTATTATTTTTTTGAACAAAATTTTTTGTAGCACCTTCAATTTTTAAGTTGGGCAAAAAGTCATATAATGGAAATTTATTCAGTTTCCAAAGTACTATCCATTCCCACGATAGAAAAAACATTTTACATGATTTTTTGAAAAACAGCATTTACCCCTTCAATTTTCAAGATATGCAACTTGTTCATCTAACGTGTTTTGTTTTAGTGATACCCGGTTACAGTATATCAAAAATGAAGTATGGCAGAGCACTCACCGGACACCCTGTATAATTCTCGCGAATATGACGAATCTAATTTAATTGAAATAGGTACCAAGTTTTAAAAAATAATAAAAATAAAAATCGCTGTTGATTTGAGTATCGCTAGGGAGTTTTTTATAGAAATAAAATGAAATATCCTTAAATTGGCATTTCTAAAACAATCAAGTTAGATACGTCATTTTCTATTTTTTTAATTTCAAAAAATTGATCAACAACTTCCCTCCCCCCCAAAAATTGTTCAATTAAAAAACTGTTTTTTTGCAATTAGGTATTCAGTATCGGTATTGAAAAAAATTAAATTTGCACAAAATTATAAATTTTTCCCCAATCCCAGGTTTCCAACTCCAAGATTATTCCTTATTCTATTTCTCTTATCGTGTCTTTTCTAGCTCTTCGTTCGATTTAGTCCAGGCAAATAAGAGAAAAAAATTCCCAAAAATTAAAGCCTGATTTTTTTCGCATTTTACGTTTGTAATGGTCCACTACACAACATACTAAAATGGACACCCCACAACCCTCAGCTACCCCCAGGGGAGGGGTAAACGTCCGCTGAAAACCGGGTTTTCGTGAATATCTCCTCAAATAGGCCTCAAAATTGAAAAGTAGTCATGAACAATCTCGTTCTACGTGTAATTTCCTATCGGAAGGGGTTTTTTTCTTCCTCAAAAACACTCACTTCCTTGACCAAAAATTAAGGGTAAAAAACACCTATTTTTCAACAATTTACAGCATTTTTGGAAAAAATCGAAACTTTTGGAAATATCTTCTCAAAAAAGCCTCAAAATGGAAAAATGGTTATGAACAATTATGTTCTACGTGTAATTTTCTATCAGACAGGTTCGTTTTTTTTCGAAAACACCCGCTTCTTTACCCAAAAATTAAGGGTGAAAAACGCCTATTTTTCCAATATTCACAGTATTTTTGGAAATTATGGAAATACGAAGCTAAAAGTACCCAAAATGAGTATTTTTTTATACATGCTGGTAGGGTATTCCAAAAAAAGTCATCGCAAAAATTTCAACCCCTACCGTTAATTATAAGGGAGGTTGTTGGAATTGAATACTACATTTGAAAAATCGAAGTTGTGGAAAGAAAAAGTACTATAAACGCGATGTTATTGCTGATTATTGGTGATACGAAATATTTCTTTGCGTCGCGTCGTAAGGATTCAAAAACGATATTTTCAGCTTCGTATTTCCATATCAGGCTTTAATTTTTGAGGGGTCAACTCCTAAAATGCCTGGACTAATTAATTTCCCCATCCAAATTCATTCGCAAAGACAATAAATACACGTTTTTCAAAATATTCCCTTCACTACCCACTTAATATATCGAAACCTATTACGTATTATCTGCTAATTTCGCAATAAAATTGATTCCAGCAGCATTTCTCCACAGATACTTACATTTAACATCTAAATAAAACGGATCACTTTGGTTTTCTCCTTCTTCGTTGGACGCAATACACGAATAATTTCCGGCCGATTTTCTCGTAATTTTTTGAAGAACCAGGGTCTGATTACTGATAATAATTCTGGCAGAATTTTGAACCAGGATTCCACCCTGAAAATAATCAGTCCACACGTAAATACCTAGCTGGTATAATTTCAAACCCATTACGTATACTAAATCCAAAATTAATCTATTCCTTACAAATAAAATTATGTAGGTACAGATATAATAAAATATTCCACTTTTTTTGTGTCTCGTATGAACTTAGGTACCTACAATACAGTCTGGTATAAGAAAAATTCTAACATAGCTAGGAAAATCACAATATGTGCTAATAATAACAACACCGAAATATACACAGCGAGGAATATTGAACAGATTCATTACGGTTAATATTTTTGTTAATTAATCAAGTTCACCCAATACTCGAGGATTTAATTAATTCATCACCATGTTCTCGTCTCTCGTATAAAATTTATAAACCAACAAGCGTAAACCAGAAATTGCTTTGTAATAATCGAACAACAGATACTTACTCCGGAATAAACGTTAATTAAAAATGCCTTCGCTACGTACAATAATACCACCGAGACAAATTTAATTTGGTTAATTTTCGTCGATACCTCGAATATACACGATACGACGTTCGATTTCTCAAAATACCTACCTCAGATCACCTATACAAAAATGAGAAAAAAATGATATTAAGAAAGAACTTACTTACGTTATGTGTCCAATATACTTTTTTGGCCGGCGGATTAGCATCGATAATGCAATCGAAATATACATCCGAACCTTCCTTAATTCCAGCTTTATCTAAATTACGACCGAGTTCCAGGGTAGTGACGGGAGCATCTGCGTACAATGGATAATCAAACACACGTAAATTAATTTTCACACGTTCGAGTATAAATTCATCACGTACTACATTTACTTTTTAAGTCTTATAAAAGAATGCCATCATGCATGCGATCTGTTATCATCATCGTAAAATATGTGCGGAATTTTATTACCTACACATATTGATTAATGATTTCTTCTTATTTACTTCCCACCTTCTCCAATACCAGGGCTTTTGGAACCGAACCGAACGGAACCAAAAGAACCGTTCTGGAACGTTCAGAACGGTTCTTTTGGTTCAGAACCGAACCAAACATGACAAAATTCAAGAACGGTTCTTGGGAACCGAACCTGAGAACCGTTCTTTTGAAGAACGGTTCTTGGGAACCAAACCTGAGAACCGTTTTTTGAAGAACGGTTCTTGGGAACCGAACCTGAGAACCGTTTCTTAGAAGAACGGTTCTTGAGAACCGAACCTGAGAACCGTTTCTTAGAAGAACGGTTCTTGAGAACCGAACCTGAGAACCGGGGTTTCAAAAAACGGTTCTTGAGAACTGAACCTGAGAACCGGTTTTTCAAAGAACAGTTCTTGAGAACTGAACCTAAGAACCGTTCCTCAAAGAACTGTTCTTGAGAACCGAACCCAAGAACCGTTCTATGAGGAACGGTTCTTTACTGCTCCAAAGAACGTTAAGAACCTTGAAGAACGGTTCTGGAGAACCACAGCTGAAAATTTGAGTTTGGTTCTTTTCATTGTGGAAAATTTTTTCCAGCTCAACCTGTCGTCTTCTGATCTATCAATTTTTTTTTATTTTTTATTTTTTTAGTTCCGAAGTATTTTTGCTGCAAACAGGGTTTCAACTGTGTGAGTCCGATTCTAATTTCTAAGTACAAGATTTTGATAGGTACATAGACATACCAGGCGCGCCCAAGAGTTTGAAAAGTGGTGTGGCTACACTTATAAAGGGCCCCAAACTTTTGTCAAAGTCCCCCCCCCCCATTTTTTTCAGACTTGTTTTTTTCAACCTGTTCTGGCCTCACAGAAATGTTCTTATTTTGGCTGATTTTTCAAATCTTGAGCATTTTATACGGAAATAAATGGCCAAATGAAGAAACTAACGTAGGATTCGTGTTAAGCAGGTCAAAATACCCCAATAAACACCCTTTTCACTGATTTTTCAAGACAATAAAACTAAAGGGTATAGCCGGGTTTTTGGTGAAATCGGCCCCCTCTCCGATTTTCGATCTAACCCCCTCAGGTGGTGTACCTTGATGTAAAAAAAATTCAGAAAAATTTTTGACCCCCCAACCCCCTCCCTTTCGGAGTTATGGCCATTTTATTGCATTATTTTCAAGAATTTTTAATTTCAATGGAAGTGAAGGAAATTTTCTGTTCTTTGGCACAAAGTTGCATCTCGTAGAGGTGTATTTACGATAATTTTTTCAAAAATTTTGGTGCACTCCTTCACGTTGTTTCGCCTATTTGAAGTTTTCAATCGTAAAAAACGCCATATAAACGAAGAGCGACCACTTTTTAAAAATATCCCAAAAACGTGTTTTTTAACGTAGATTCACGTCACGTATTCACTTTTGGCGACTTCGATGCACCAAGGGCCAAAAATCGCGAAAAACCGTACAAAAACTGTTGTTTTTTTAGCAGATTTTTCAAATTTTGAGCGTTTTGGTAAGGAGAGAAATGGCTGAACGAAGAAACTAACGTCGGATTCGTATTTATCGGGTCAATATACCCTGATCAACACCCTTTTCGCGGTCGTTTTATTTGAAGACTCGAAATTCGCTATTTTTGTCATGAAAAATCAGTGAAAAAGGTGAATTTTGAGACTTTACGCAAAACGATCGCGAAAAGGGTGTTTATCGGGGTATTTTGACCCGCTAAACACGAATCCGACGTTAGTTTCTTTATTTGAAGGCTTTTTCCGTATAAAGCTCTCAAAACTTGAAAAATCTGCTAAAACAACAACATTTCTTCATGGGTTTTTGCGATTTTTGGACCTAAGTTCAAAGAAACAGCCAAAACAAAGTACTCAGGGAAAATCTACATTAAAGAATATGAAACTGTAAATTTTTGAACTTATAGGTCCAAAAATCGCGAAAACCCATGAAGAAATGTTGTTGTTTTAGCAGATTTTTCAAGTTTTGAGAGCTTTATACGGAAAAAGCCTTCAAATAAAGAAACTAACGTCGGATTCGTGTTTAGCGGGTCAAAATACCCCGATAAACACCCTTTTCGCGATCGTTTTGCGTAAAGTCTCAAAATTCACCTTTTCACTGATTTTTCATGACAAAAATAGCGAATTTCGAGTCTTCAAATAAAACGACCGCGAAAAGGGTGTTGTGACCCGATAAATACGAATCCGACGTTAGTTTCTTCGTTCAGCCATTTCTCTCCTTACAAAACGCTCAAAATTTGAAAAATCTGCTAAAAAAACAACAGTTTTGTACGGTTTTTCGCGATTTTTGGCCCTTGGTGCATCGAAGTCGCCAAAAGTGAATACGTGACGTGAATCTACGTTAAAAAACACGTTTTTGGGATATTTTTAAAAAGTGGTCGCTCTTCGTTTATATGGCGTTTTTTACGATTGAAAACTTCAAATAGGCGAAACAACGTGAAGGAGTGCACCAAAATTTTTGAAAAAATTATCGTAAATACACCTCTACGAGATGCAACTTTGTGCCAAAGAACAGAAAATTTCCTTCACTTCCATTGAAATTAAAAATTCTTGAAAATAATGCAATAAAATGGCCATAACTCCGAAAGGGAGGGGGTTGGGGGGTCAAAAATTTTTCTGAATTTTTTTTACATCAAGGTACACCACCTGAGGGGGTTAGATCGAAAATCGGAGAGGGGGCCGATTTCACCAAAAACCCGGCTATACCCTTTCGAGATTTAAAGTAAAAGAATCGCAAAAAGAGTGTTTATCGGGGTATTTTGACCTGCTGAACACGAATGCGGGATTGGTTTTTTAATTTGCTCATTTCTTTCCGTATAAAATGCTGAAAATTTGAAAAAATCTGCCAAAATAACAACATTTTTTACGGTTTTTTGCAATTTTCGGCACTTGCACCACCTCAATCGCCAAAACTGAATACGTGACGTGAATCTACGTCAAAAAACATATTTTTAGGATATTTTCAAAAATTAGTCGAACTTCGCTATTAAGGTCTTTTTTTACAGTTGAAAATTTCAAATCGCCAAAACCTCATGAAGGAGTGCACCAAAATTAATGAAAAAATTATCGTGAATAGACCTATACGAGATGTAACTTTGTGCCAAAGAACAGAAAATTTCATTCTCATCGATTGGAATTGAAAATTCTTGAAAATGATGCAATAAAATGGCCATAGCTCCGAAAGGAAGAGGGTTGGGGCCAAAATTTTTTCCAGAATTTTTTTTTCATCAAGGTACACAATCTGGGGGCATTAGATCAAAAATCGGGGCTGGGGCCAAAACCACCCCTTATCCGGCTATACCCTTTTTGAAAATTTTTTTGGATATTGCCACGAAGACCCTTGATTAGAAAATAAATAGATTAAAGTTATCGAGCCCGAGCGAAGCGAGGGCGAAAATTTTTGAAGAAAAAAGAATCCTGAAGCTAAAATTTTTTTATTCATAATTCGTGTTTTTTTCGTTATTTTTTTCATTTCCAAAAAACACGATATTCTTTATTGCTCTCCTCTCCTTTCAAAAAGATTTAAAAAATTTGAAAATTCGATTTGAGATTATCACCAAGTTCCATAATAAATAAAAAGTACATATAAATCGTTTTCACTTAAAAAATATTCAATTGTCTGGACTGCAAGGAAAAAAGGTTCGTACCATAATTTTGAGAATGAATTGTGTAAATTTAATGAGCCCGAGCGAAGCAAGGGAGAAAATTTTTCAAGAAAAATGCCTTCAAAAGTTGAAATTTTTTCATCTTTTTATTAATACCTATTTTAGCATTGAAAAGGATGCGAAATCTGCAACTCCTATTCCTGATATATATTTTTTAAACTTTATACACCCGAGCAATGCAAGGGCTAAGATTTGAAAAAATTTATGATTTTCAGAAAGAAAAAATAATTTTTGGTTGTGAGAGGGACCATATTCGGTGTCTTCTCAACTCGACTGTATATTCTGCTTATTATTAGATCCGTCTCTACTATACATACGTAGGTATATATTATTTTTGAATGGAAATTTTGTTCATATTTTTACGTATTCCAAAGTAAAAATTGGGAGAGGTGTGGCGGCCGCCACACCTCCACACGTCGGTGGGCGCCCCTGGTACATACTATGATTCATAGTATTTCGACCCGGTAAATCCGAATTTGGCAATTTTTTTTTCAAAGGCCACGCAAGCCTTCCTGAGGGAGAGAGAAATTTGAATTTCTCAATAAAATCAGGGGTCGAGGAAAGGCACTGAAGTCAAATTCAAAAAATAAGCAAATATTTAAACTCATTTCCCTCAACAAACCTAATATGCACGTTACGCCTAATCGATGAAATTGAATAATTCATGAAATAGACATTTTTTTTGCCTAGTGCATGAAATGGGCAGCTCATTTCCGATTTCATGCATTAGGCAAAAGTAAGGCGTAATTCTTGCCTATTGCATGAAATAGGCAATAAATTTGAACAAAATTACATCATTTAGGCAACGTTAAAAAGTTTAATTTTTATACCTAAAAACTTTTTTGATGCACTTTTCAGGTAAGCAATTTGAATGATGAATCTGAATTTTACAATAATTGTGTGAGTTATAGGTTGGCAGCATTGCTGTGAATATTTTTTGAAAAAATTTCATGAAATTTTATTCTTAGTTTGACAAAAAAAATTGGATCGATTTTAAAATGTTCAAATGATCCAATAATCTATTTGACTCTAGTTCTTAAATCATTTTGACGCAAAAAGGAATTTCGACGATCCCAGTCCAAATTTATCCGAAGTTCAAATTTTTTCAATCCTAAATTTTCAATTTCTTTAATTCTAAATTTGGTCTCCCATATTAAAATTTTTTAAGCAGCCAAAACATCAATTTTCTCTTGATATTTATTTTTTTTTTCAATTCCATATCTTTAAAAATTTCTTTCAATTATAACTTGAGGTTGAAATTTTTTAGGATTTAAAATTGAGGAAAAAATTTTGAAATTATGGGTAAAAATTTTTGAGTGAAAGAAATTTAAAAAAATAAGAAATCGGTTAAGACTTTAAAAAATCAAAGTTGAAATGATGCTGAGAAAAATCTAATTTGCCTAAAATTTTACAACAGGTAGGAAAAAAATTTAGGTATTGAAAATTTTTCCATTGTCAATTTCTTCATTTTTCAAACTTATAATATTAAACAAAAGTTTGCCAACTCCAAAACTGTTTTGAATAATTTTAAAATTATGTTTTCGATTTTTTTTTTCAAAACCATAGGTAGATATGAAATTTTTCATTGTTCCAATAATTGATATACTTGAACATTTTTTCAACATTGAATTTTTATAGAAATTTTCAACTTCATGTTTTTCAAAATTTCTCCCAACTCAATAAGTAATTGGTGGAAATTTGAAAAGTAAAAAAATGAAGTTTTAAAAAATTGGAAAAATCAAAGTTGAATAAATTTTAAGAAAATTAAATTCAAAAAAATTACTAATTGAAAAATGTTATTATTTGTACCTTTGAAAAAAATTAAAATTAAAAAAAATTCAAGAGTTTGAAAAAATTTGAACTCAGCATTTTGAGCTTGGATCGTCGAAATCTCTTTGCGTCAAAATTATCTAGTATAGCTAATGATTTTAATTTGATAAAAATCAAGGTACAGTAGACTCCCGATTATTCGACATAATTAAGGCGGGGAAGTGCCGGATACATAAAAAAGTCGGATAATCGAAAAGTTCAGTTTATTTCAGAAAAGAAGTAGTAAATGAGTTCTTGAAATGCGGGGAAACAATTTGACATGCTTTTATTTTAAAAAATACCTCAAAACTAAAATTTAAAACAATAGAACTAAATCTAAAAAAGCGATATTTTTAGATTAAAATTTAAAAACAGAAATACTTGAAAGAAATCACTTTTTCGAAGACAAAATCATTAATTTTTTTAAAAAAAGTACCTAGCACCTTAGAATTAGTAGAAATGATGAATTAGGTACTTCACTTTTAATGTTTTTTGAAAATTTTGGCCAAAATTGAGGCTCTTGTGTCCCCCTGGTGTGTCGAGGTCTCGTTTGAAAATTTGTGGTCGAAAAAAGAGCAAGAGTGGCTCTTTATTGTGATTTTGTCATATTTTTAGATCGCAGTTCGCAGCCTTCATCTTTTAGAATTATCGCGGAAGTTGAGCTTTCACTACTAAAGTTCAGCTTTGAACTTCAAAAACTTGTTTATCAATTTTTAATCTCTATCAAGACCCTTTTAAAACTGTGCAAACAGATTTACTCCAAGAATAAATATACCCAATTTCAAGACATAAACCTTCAATGTTGGGGTTGGATAAGTTGGCAAAAAAATCGCAAATTGTATGAAAATTATGAGCTCCCCCCCCCCCTCCTTCAGTGTTAGAAGAGAAATCATGATGGTTTTGTGAATAGATCATTAAAGGGAACTTGTAAAAAAAAAATAGAACGAAATCAGGAAAACGAATTTATTTTGGTTCAAGTTGATGCAGAGTAACCATTACGCGGACAAAAATGGGTGAAAGAGCCTCTCCGCATGAGATGGTGAATTCCGCACTCTCACCGATTGAGCTGAAACTCACCCAAAATGTTAGTATTGATGTAATTCACCCCAAAAAATTTTTGGCTCGATCCCCCACCCCAGTCCGAATAAAATGGCCGTAAATGTCCAAAATTCAAAAATTCGTATCTCCAAAGGGGGTGGTTCAAAAATTTTGAAATTTTCACAGAAAATAGTTAGTGAGTAGATCTATACGTGAGAATTTTTTTCAAATTTTTTTTCGCGTATTTGGGGGGGTTTTGAGGGTTTGAAAATTTCAAAAATTCGTAGAAAAAAAAATCGGGGGGACCCCCGGCTGGAATTTTTTTTTAAAAAGTTGGTCCTACCCTTAGGTATAACATATATTTTTTTCAGACCCTCGAGGGGGGGTGCAAACATGGTCAAAAAAAAATAAAAACAACAAAAAAACACGTTTTTGACGTTTTTTTGCAATATTTACTCCCTTTAAGACAAATATTTTGAAAAAAAAAATTAATTTTGTGGAATACCATTTGAAATGAACCCAGGGAATTACACTTTTGATCATGGGCAACAAACCGATAATGATAGCATCGCCGCTGCCACGTGTTGTACAGTCGCAAACTGTAAAATATTCAAGAAACGTGGCTTTTTATGAAAGAAGCATGAAAGTTGGTATGATGAAACAATAAGATCAAAAAACAAAATTTTAGAGAACGGGACCCACTTTGTATCTACCATTGGGTGTGTGTGTGTGTGTGTGTGTGTGTGTGTGTGTGTGTGTGTGTGTGTGTGTGTGTGTGTGTGTGTGTGTGTGTGTGTGTGTGTGTGTGTGTGTGTGTGTGTGTGTGTGTGTGTGTGTGTGTGTGTGTGTGTGTGTGTGTGTGTGTGTGTGTGTGTGTGTGTGTGTGTGTGTGTGTGTGTGTTGTGTGTGTGTGTGTGTGTGTGTGTGTGTGTGTGTGTGTGTGTGTGTGTGTGTGTGTGTGGTGTGTGTTGTGTGTGTGTGTGTGTGGTGTGTGTGTGTGTGTGTGTGTGTGTGTGGTGTGTGTGTGTGTGTGTGTGTGTGTGTGTGTGTGTGTGTTGTGTGTGTGTGTGTGTGTGTGTGTGTGTGTGTGTGTGTGTGTGTGTGTGTGTGTGTGTGTGTGTGTGTGTGTGTGTGTGTGTGTGGTGTGTGTGTGTGTGAGGTGTGATGCTGGATTTTTGAGGTCTCAGCCCCCCTATGTGGCGGGGTTGAGCAAAGTCGGCGTTTTTGAACTCGATTTCATATATTTCAACCTCCCTGAACACGAATATTGCCATTACTTTTTCAAAATCGGATTATTATAAGTGCCCCAAATTTCAAATTTTAAAATACCCTAATTACCAATATTCATGAAAAATACCCGAAAATCGTGGTTTTAGGCCCCTACACCTCACACATCGATCAGAAAAACGAATTTTCAATGCGATATTCGAAAAATAGACCTCAAACCCGATCTATAGACTCATATACCTACGAGCTTCACACGTCTTCATGGGGAGGAGTAGGATGAGCCGCGGTATTCCCAATTTTTGATGAATTTTACAGTTTTTTCGAATATTTGGGATCTGTACGTAATATAAAGGATTAAAGGGTCGTTGGGGTGGGGGGGGGGGGGCAGTAATGCTTGCTATTTTCTTTATTTTGGCTAAAATTGAACTGCTTTCTTTTAATGGTGAGTTTTCTGAAACTTTTCTACTTAAATAATTCTTTATGTGTCATCTCATAACTCCACCCCGATGCTCCTCAAACCAAAAATAATGTTAATTTGTGTTCTACGACCTTGAAAATGTTGATGTACTCATATTACACATCATATAAAGTTTCCCACCCCAACTCATCTTTCACCCCTTCAAGAGTGTCACAGTTGAAAAAACAGACTTCTAATTTGTTTAAAATTACTTCAAAAAATAATGGGATTCTCATTTTCATATCAGAATGAAAAAAAATTTCACTTCCAACTCGACCCTCTCCCCCCCACTTCATCGACCCTTTGCTCTCAAACGTAAAAAATATCATCGTATTTGTGTTCTACGATCTCAACAATGTAGATTTAGACATATATTGCACGCTATATTTGTCAATTGCATTTTCACCCCACACCCCACATATATCTACTCTCAAGGAACGCAAGTAGATACAAAGGGCTCTACGTACAAGTTGCCCTTTGGAATATTTTGAGTGCATATTATTTCACTGAAAAGTGCATCAGAAATATGAAATGTGTGAAGTAACTACTCACCCTTTCACCACCCCCTCTACTCCAGTGATGGGGAAGAGGATTAGATTGCAATATTATCCATTAGATACGAGATATTGAACTTGATATCGAATAAATGGGCATCAAATATTTCGAAAAAAATATATTCGTCAGCCAGGACATCGCATGAGGTTTGCAAAATACCTACCATTTTTGACAGAACTTTTTACCCCCTGACTCCTCAAACTGCGATTCTAGGTACCCTTGCAAATGCCTAGTTTTGTTAGTCAAGGTGTCTACTTGTCATATTTGCAATTCAAAATGGTTCGAAATCCTTTATATTACGTACAGATATCCAAAATATTCGAAAAAAAAAAAAAAAAAAAACTGTTTAAAATTCATCAAAATTGGGAATACGCGGCTCATCCTACTCCTCCCATGAAAGACGTGTGAAGCTCGTAGGTATATGAGTCTATAGATCGGGTTTGAGGTCTATTTTGTCGAATATCGTATTGAAAATTCGTTTGACGATCGATGTGTGAGGTTGTAGGGGGGCCTAAACACCACGATTTTTCGGGTATTTTTCATGAATATTGGTAATTAGGGGTATTTTAAATTTGAAATTTGGGGCACTTATAATAATCCGATTTTGAAAGTAATGGCAATATTCGTGTTCAGGGAGGTTGAAATATATGAAATCGAGTTCAAAAACGCCGACTTTGCTCAACCCAGCCACATAGGGGGGCTGAGACTCAAAAATATCACCTCCAGACACACACACACACACACCACACACACACACACACACACACCAATGGTAGATACAAAGTGGGTCCCGTTTCTCTAAAATTTTGTTTTGATCTTATTGTTCATCATACCAACTTTCATGCTTCTTTCATAAAAAGCCACGTTTCTTGAATATTTTACAGTTTGCGACTGTACAAACACGGGCAGCGGCGATGCTATCATTATCGGTTTGTAGCCAATGATCAAAAAGTGTAATTCTGGTTCATTTCAAATGTATTCCACAAAAATTATTTTTTTTTTTCAAAATATTTGTCTTAAAGGGAGTAAATATTGCAAAAAAAACGTCAAAAACGTGTTTTTTTTGTTGTTTTTTTTTTTTGACCATGTTGCACCCCCCCCCCCCGAGGTCTGAAAAAAAATATATGTTATACCTAAGGGTAGGACCAACTTTTTTAAAAAAAATTCCAGCCGAGGGTCCCCCCCCCAGATTTTTTTTCTACGAATTTTTTGAAATTTTCAAACCCCTCAAAAAAAACCCCCCCAAATAATACGCGAAAAAAAATTTGAAAAAATCTCACGTATAGATCTACCCTAACACTAACTATTTTCTGTGAAATTTCAAAAATTTTGAACCACCCCCTTTGGAGATACGAATTTTGAATTTTGGACATTTACGGCCATTTATTCGGACTGGGGTGGGGGGGATCGAGCCAAAAATTTTTTTGGGGTAAATTTACATCAATACTAACATTTTGGGTGAGTTTCAGCTCAAAGTCGGTGAGAGTGCGGAATTCACCATCTTATGCGGAGAGGCTCTTTGGCCTGTATGGACGTTTATGGAAAAATTGTTAAAGTTACATGTCTGAAGTAGTTTAATGCCGCTAGAAACACCGCGGACATTTTAGACAAAAAAAAAAAGTTGCCAGCCATAAAATATCACTAAGTCAACATAAAATTGCACTTCATTCTTTCCATTCTGGTAAACTTCACACCACTCTGGTAAACTTCACACCACTCAATTGAAAAAATAAAAAAAAATCACTCGGTAGCTGATGAAATTACCTTTCTAACGATATGTTGGAGTTGGCAATACAACAAAACCATCACACGCTAATCCATTTGACAAGTATGGAACGGAACCAAAAGAAACCGTTCTGAACCGTTCAGAACGGTTCTTTTGGTTCAGAACCGAACAGAACATGACAAAATTTAAGAACGGTTCTTGAGAAACCGATCCTGAGAACCGTTTTTTTGAAGAACGGTTCTTGGGAACCGAACCTAAGAAACCGTTTTTTGAAGAAACGGTTCTTGGGAACCGAACCTGAGAACCGTTTTTTTTGGAAGAACAGTTCTTGAGAACCGAACCTGAGAACCGTTTTTTTTTTGGAAGAACAGTTCTTGAGAACCGAACCTGAGAACCATTATTTTGAAGAACGGTTCTTGGGAACCGAAACCTGAGAACCGCTTTTTTGAAGAACAGTTCTTAGGAACTTGAGAACCGTTCTTGTGAAGAACGGTTCTTGGGAACCGAACCAGAACATATTTTGAAGAACAGTTCTTGGGAACCGAACAAGGAACCGAACAGAACTAAAAAGGGAACGGAAACGGAACACAACAAGTTCGGTTTTGAAAGCCCTCGTCCAATACCCCCATTTACACATTAGTATAAAAGGTACTGGTAGGTGGCGTGGCTCGAATAAAACCCGAGTTATTTTCAATTTCCGCCTGAATTATGATGTTTGGAAATTTATTATGTACGAGGTAATGCTGACGATGCACTTACATTGAATGTTCAAATGCCACGAATCGATTAGCGTACTGCCGACGATGTTGCTATTTGTCACCTTACAAGTGAGCTTTGATTTATGATGTTGGACTTTCGGCTGGAATGTTAACACGCTCGTGGTGAAGTTTTGATCTGATCTTGTGGTCTGCGAATTGAAAAAATGTTGTTTTTAAAAAGTACGAATAAAAATTAAAGTTTAGGATGAAATAATGATTATTGAAGAAAAAGGTGGGTATTTTTCGGGCTTGAAATTGGGGCTGGAGGGAGGGGGTCTTTGTAGATTACAATGAAAATTATTTTAAAGTAAAAGAAGAAACATAAAATTAAGTCACACAATATTTTTTTACAAACTGAGAAATGATAGAAAAGTCTTGAGAATTTTTACTCTCAAAATGAAGAATTTTTTTATGTAGGTACCTACCGGATACACTTTTTGAAAACTAAAATTTTTGTTCCTACTGAAAATTAATATTTTACGAAATTTTACCCAATTTTTATAAGTTTTTAGGATTTCCATAACTTATGAAGTAAAATTTATTCTCAATTTAATTCTGGAACTTTTATCAGAATTATAAAATCATACCCCCATTTCAACAAAATTTTCATCCAGAAAACAAAATTTAAACCCCAAGTATAAGTATTCAACTGAAAATTTTCATCAGAATCATAAGTTTACGAATTCATATTGAATAATTCACTAAATTTTAAGAAAGCTTTATCAAGATCATTTTTCAATTTTGTTAATTTATGATACAAATTTTTATCATATGTAGGTAATCAAAAAGCTCATAAATTATTCTGGAATTTTTAACATTTCAAATTCTTGTTATATAATTAATTTTGTAACATTTCAGAAACCGAAAATTCATTATGGCTTTGTGGGATTTTTCAACAATATCACAAATCAATTTATAAAATCTTCATCGAAATCGAAAACTTGTAATTGCATCAACAAATGAAATAGATTCATGATCTGCTCAATTTTATGGGATTTTGAAATGCACATATAAAATGATCTTGTGTTTTTAGTGAAATTTTCTAAAAAAAATAGGTATTAAATTAAAGATTTTGACGACTGTATGAAATTTTCAAAAAGGTCACTAATTCATAATTTTCATCAACTTATGGAATTTTGATTAGAAACAAACATTTTCCAAAAAAATGAATTTATGGAGTTTGACCAGGGACAAAAAATTTTATGATTTCATCACTTATGTAATTTACAAAAAAATCTACATTGATAATCTTATCCTATTTTTATGGAAAATACAAAAAGATCATAAATTGAAAATTTTCGTTAATTTATGGAATTTTCGTCAGAAACAAAATTTTGATGATTTTTTTAACGAAATCATAAATTTACGATTCGTCAATTTTATTGAATTCCCAAAAATTTTAACAAACCTCATTATTTCTTTGATTGATGGAATTTTTCAGCAGAAACAAAAATTCATAATCCCATAAATTTTGTGGGTCAGATTGAAAAATTTGTGATTTCTTCGCCTTATGTAATTTTAAACAATACCATAAATTTACAAATTCACAGTTTTATGGTAATCAAAATCATAAATTCACGATTGCACCAATTTATGGAATTTTCATCAGAATCAAAATTTTATTATTTCATCAATTAATGGAGGTTTCAAAAATATTTTCACATTATCAACTATCGTATTTTTAATGAATGTTTTGAAAGGTCATAAATTCACTATTTTTGAAATTTTATGATTGCATCAGTTTATGAAATTTTATGAAATTCATAAAAAAAAAATCACGAATTTATTAACTTCTCAATGTTATGGATTTTCAAAAAGATCTTAAATTTATTATTTTTGTATCAATTTATGGAATTATAATTGAAAAAATTTTATGGTTGCATTTATTTATGACATTTTATCAAAAACGAACATTTTATAATTGCATAAAATGAAATTTCTACTAAAGCAAAAATGAATAATGGTATTCAATTATGAAACATGGAATTTTCTAAAAAAAAAAAATGAATTCATGACCTCCTCACTTTTGAGAAATTTTCAAAAAGATTATAAATTTGTGATTTTATTAATTTACAGATTTTTCGAAAAGATCATAAATTCCTATCACAAAATTAAAAAATTGAAAAATTCATAAATTTATGGAAGTTTTATCAGGATAGTAAGTAATTCTACATTATTCATGATTAAATTTTCAACAAGATCAAAAAATCATGATTTCATCAAATTAGAGACTATTTATCAAAACGAAAAATTTATGATCTCGCTATTTTTATGAAATTCTCAACAGTAAGTAGGCAATGAAATATAAATTCTTGATCTCTCCAGTTTATGAAATTTTAACATCAGAACTTCATAATCCCGAATATTTTATGGAATTTTCATCAAAGTGAAAAATTTAAATATTTGGAGATCGAGATTTTCGCCACATTTTTGTTATACCACTGTACAATACATTTAGTTTGGTAGCAGAAAAAATGCTTCAAAGGCGTACAGTACAAACGTATTTTTCGTTATCTGAAAAAATTTCTATCGTTTTGACTTAGGCAACTTTGGAAAGCACATCTTCAAATAATTATGATTCAACTAAGTAAGTGGTTAATGCAGATATTTTCATCAAAATGAAAAATTTACAACACAATGACACTCGTTCGAAATTTTAAAAAAATGGTCATTTTCAGTTCAAGACATTTTTTATTGTCATTTTTTTTGACAAATTCATACTTTTTTTTTGGAAAATTCATACTTTTATTTGGAAAAATTTCATACCTTTTTTAAAAATTTGATATATTTTTTGAAAAATTGATTATTTTTTCAAAAATTTCGAATTTTATTAATTTCATGGGGTTTTAAACAATATTACAAGTTTGATGAAGGTTAGGTACCTATACCTACACAATACAAAAATGATTTCGTGCAATGAGAAAATCCACCCTTTTTGCTACAAAATTCGCGCAATTTTCTAAACCATATCTTGAAGTTCATTTTTTGTATCTTGCATTATTGTGAATTAAAAAATTATTTTTTGAAGAATTTTTGAAAAAATTCAAAAGTTATGAATTCAGTAGGAAGGTTTGTTAAGACTGAAGAAAATTTAATTTTGTAATTTTTAAAGAGAAGAAAGGTTTCAATGGTCACCAGAAATTGCATTTTTAAAATTTGTAATTTTTTCTTCTTTCAAAAATGCATAGGCATGTCTTTTTATTTCAAAATTTTTATTTGATTATGAAGAGGCAAAAAGGCAATAGAATCAAATTGCCATAGGATTTTTTAATACCTATCTACAACCTACAGATACAGAGTGTTCCATGAATCGTCTGCCAAACATATTTTTTCGGATATAACTGGGTACCACTAAAAAAAACCATAAGATAAACATGTTGCCTATTTTGAAAATTGAAGGGACAAATGCTGCTTCTAAAAAAAACACGTCAAAAATTTTTTCAACCATGGGAATGGATAGTACTTTGAAAACTGAACAAATTTTCACTTCATGACTTTTTGCCTATCATTAAAATTGTAGGGCAACAAAAAAAATTGTTCAAAAAAAATCTCAAAAAATGAACTGATCAAGGGAATGGATAGTACGTTAAAAACTGAAAAAAATTATCTTGTTAACTTTTTGCCTAACATCAGAAATAAATGGGCTAAAGAGTCGTTAAAAATTGAGAAAATTTGAAAATTTTTTGAAGTCCATTTATTTTGAGTGACCCGTAACCCCATTATTTTTGATGCTAGGCAAAAAGTCTACAGAACAAAATTTCTTCAGTTTTCAACGTATTATCCATTCCCTTGATCAGTTCATTTTTTGAGAATTTTTTTTGAACAAAATTTTTTGTAGGCTCTTCAATTTTAAAGATAGGCAAAAAGTCAAAAAGTGAAAATTTGTTCAGTTTTCAAAGTATTATCCATTCTCATGGTTGAAAAAAAATTTTGAAATGATTTTTTTAGAAGCAGCATTTTTGCCCCTTTAATTTTCAAAATAGGCAACATGTTCATCTCAAGGTTTTTTTAGTGGTCCCGGTTATATCCGAAAAAATATGTTTGGCAGACGATTCATGGAACACCCTGTATTACCTAGGTGCTCTATTTCGAAACAAAATTTTTAATAATTTATTTTTTTAGAACTTTTTACTCCTTTTCAGATCAATAAATTTAGTCCTGCTTTACGTAAAAACTTTGCAAATTAAATGATAAATTCTCATGTTTCACGATTTTACAAAATTGAATTTTTTATCATATACTTGATCGACAAAAAAATGTATAAGTTTTTATTTTTCACGATTTCACAAAATTGAATTTTTTATCATCATTATATGTACTCAGTCGACGAGAAAAATGTAAAAATTCAAGCACAAAATTGAAAATTTCAACTATAAAAATATCTATTTAACAGACGATAACACTTTTCGATACATTTTTCGAATTTTGTCTTCACCCCAAAAAAAGAAACTACCTACCTAACGTCAGTAAATTGGCACTTTTTCAAACCAACCTCCAAAAAAATCTACACGCCGACGATACTCGACATTAACGTTCCCAAATACATACCTACCTAGACCTACATTACAGCGGAGGAAAGAAAAAAAAAATGAAAAAATCCACCTCCGACACATTCTCATACTCCAAATGCTACACCAGTACACCTATTTTCTCGCTGATAATTATAATTTAATATGTAAAAAGCTCTCTTTTCGGTAGAAATTTCAACTGTTAGAACGCCAGACCGTAATAACAGTCAAATTAAAATGATTGGTATAGTCCCCCCAAAGGATCTCGTAGCTGGGTAATAACAAAAAATGCGCCACGAAGTAACAATAACGAAAAATTTCGCTGCATTTTTCTGCTCGTATGTGTTACGTTTGCGGCTGCCGAGTGGCGTCTTCGGCGTCGTTCTTATCGAGATAATTAAAATATTTGCATACGTAGCAGGTATACCTACCGTTACGACAAACGAAGGATTTATTTTGGAGCCTTTCAACCACCACGTCACGTTAGCCGGAGGTCTCGAGCCGAACGTTTCGCATATTATTTTATACTCTCGTCCGACGCTGAATATTTCGTTGTTTCCGATTAATCGAACTGATAGCGGTTTCACTGCAGCAAATAAATTACCATCGTTTAATACACGTATAGAGTTGTATTATTCTACCTAACAAAAATTCAACTACCTACACGCATTATGACTTAGGTATTAAAGGCGCCTTTCGCCTTTGAAATGAACCTGGGACTGGGATATGATAAAACGCAACGTAATAATGCCAGGACACGATGCATGGGTCAATATTTCTTCGTTTCGCACGATACGAGTAAAACTGCATATAATTATTCGCTACCCTGTCATATTTCTCTAACAACGTCGAGCCACAAACTCGGTAAATTAATGACGAAAAATAAAACTACCAACGTTGCTAATATACTAGTAACCGTAAACTTGGCACATGGAGGGTTTTCTTTTTCACTCGCTAATTTACATGTAAGCAGTAAAGCACAAACCTATACACGTTAATCACCTTGCAAACGCGAAAGTACACAGGTACCTATTAATTGAACGTAAAGAGGCGATAATGTACACACAAAGGGATAGCTGGTCTACAATTCAGGTATAAAAAAGTATTCTCGATATTGAAAATGATGTGCTTTTTCGTGAGGAGGAGGAGGAGGAGGAGGGGGGAGGAGGGAGCCAAAATTGTCCCCATTTTCCGTCCCAAAAGCCTCATAAATCTCGATTTCAGGTAATGGGTCAAAACCTCCTTAGAAACGAATTCTAAGGGTAAAAAAATGTATTTTGATATCTCACTCGAAAATTTTTGAATTTTGGTCCTTTATCTCATAGTCCAGTCATTTCAAGACCCCCCCCCCCAAAAAAAAAAAAAATTCAATCCTGATTTTTTTCGAATTTTGCGTTCATAAGGGTTCACTAAATGAAAAGGTAAAATAGACACCCCTGGAACCCTCTGCAACCCCCAGGGGAGGGGTTAATGTCTACTGAAACTCGGTTTTTCGTGAATATCTCCTCAAATAAGACTCAAAATTGAAAAATAGTTATGAACAATCTTGCTCTACGTTTAATTTCCTATCAGAAGGGATCTTTTTTTTTCAAAAACACTCACTTCCTTGATTGAAAATTAAAGGTGAAACGCCTATTTTTCAACAATTTACAGCATTTTTGGAAAAAATCGAAACTTTCGTGAATATCTTCTAAAAAAAGCCTCAAAATGGGAAAATTGTCATAAACAATCTAGTTCTATGTGTAATTTTCTATCAGAAAGGTTTGGACCCAAAACCGATTTGTCAGTCAGGGAGGTTGAGGGGAGGGGGGTAAAATTCAAAATTTTGAAAATTTTCATGTTTGGTGTCAAAAATTAGTTTTTTTGGCATGCCAAAAACGATTTTGAGATTGTTTTCTTCGAAAAACCAAAAGAAGCTTTGAAAAGATAGAGGCAAAACTCAGAATTTCGATTTGCATAATTTTGATTCAAAATTTTGGTGACTGGGAGGAGGAAGAGAAAAAACTCAAAACTTTGGCGACTATTCCTGAAAAAAATTACCAAAATTTTGAATTTCTCCCTCTGAGCCACCAAAAATTTTGAACCAAAATTATGCAAATAGAAATTCTGAGTTTTACGTACCTCTGTCTTTTCGAAGCTTCTTTTAGTTTTTCGAGGAAAACAACCTCAAAATCGTATTTGGCATGCTAAAAAACTTAATTTTCGTTATGGAGGGAGTAAAACGCTATTTTACTCCCTCTCGCGAATCGCTCGAGTGCTTAAATTCTTTTCTCCCACAATAAAGAAAAATATCGTTCAAAACTCGAAGAAAAAACAATTTTTTCTCCATTGTTGTGAAATATACTATTTCGACACCAAACATGAAAATTTTCAAAATTTTGAATTTTGCCCCCGCGCTCCTTAACCTCCCTGATTGACAAATCCATTTCGGATCCATTGGACGGAAAGAAATGTTTCGTTAGGTAAGGTTATCACCAATAATAATTATCAATATTCACGTTTAAAGTATTATTTTTTTTCACAACCTCATTTTTTGAATGCAATAATTATTCAACAAACACCCTTATAATTAACGGTTTTAGGGGCTAAAATTTTAGCGGTGACTTTTTTTGGAACGCCCTACTAGCGTGTAAATGAAAAATACTCTTCACTGCTATAATTTTGGGTACCTTCAGACTTCGTAATTTCAATTATTTCAAAAAATACTGTAAATATGGGAAAAATATGCGTTTTTTATATTAAATTTTTGGGCAAAGAAATTAAAATTTTTGAAAAAAAATGAACCTTACTGATAGAAAATTACATATACTTAGAACAAGATTGTTCATAACAATTTTTCCATTTTGAGGCTTGTTTTAGAAGGTATTCACGAAAGTTTAGATTTTTTCCAAAAATGCTGTAAATTGTTGAAAAATAGGTGTTTTCATCTTTAATTTTTAATCAAGGAGGTGAGTGTTTTTTCAAAAAAAAAGGAACCCTTCTGATAGGAAATTAAACGTAGAACAAGATTGTTCATAACTATTTTTCAATTTTGAGGCTTTTTTGAGGAGATATTCAAGAAAACCCGGTTTTCAGCAGACATTACCCCCCCCCCCCCCGGGGGTTGCGGAGGGTTCCAGGGGTGTCCATTTTAGTATCTTGTTTAGTGGGCCATTACAAACATAAAATACGAAAAAAAATCAGGATTGAATTTTTGGGAGTTTGGTACATTTTTTTTCTTATTTGCCTGGACTATCAACCACATGTGGAGCTTCTTTGGGATTTTTTGGGAAAAGGACCTAAGAAATGAAATCTAGGTCAAAAATCATGAATTTTAATACCTATACCTCATTCGATAGCTTTGAAAAATTCTCAAGGTCATTCCCCCCACTCACATGAAGACATTTTCGAGGTTTTGTAGAAATATGACCTCTGAAGTGCACTTTTGTGCACTTGGGAAGTCAAAAAACATCGATTTTGACAACACTTTCGATTTTATTGCAGGAACTTTTTTTCATTTCGACCCCCTACTTCGCACCTCTGTGGGTTGGGGTTCGGGGTTGGGGTTAAAATAACCTCAAAATTGGATTCAAGGGCTTTAAATACCCTTCAAGTTGATTTTTTTCTGAAAATATCTACTTGGAAAATTTTTATCAATTTTTCCTAGGTATTTTTTTAAACTAAATTTTTATCAGTTTTCCCTACTTTTTAAACTAAATTTTTATCAATTTTCCCTATTTTTTTAAACTAAATTTTTTTAAATTCTTTCTGTTTTTTGATTTTGATTCGTCCCCTCTTTCTTTAAAAGCCAAAAAATTGAAAAATAGCTAAGTAAGTGCCAAAAAAAAATTCAACAAAATTCAGATGTTCATGGATGCTCCAGATTGGCTCGAAACTGTTCTCAATTGTTTAAAGATTTCAGAGGTTAAACTTATGTAAATATATAGTTTCACAATTTTTCTTTGAATACCTACATCAAATTTTCATGTTTGGCACTTTTGCATGGCCATAGGGTAATTTTGAATTTAAAAAAATTTGCCAAAGTTCAAAAAATCAATTTTAGCACCTAAAATTTTAGATGAGATTTTTATTTAGGTATACTTTCAATATATGTACGTAGATATTTTTGTTTCGCCCCAGCACCATAGAAATAGAATGACATGGTGCCAGTCTCCAAAGAAAAAGAAATATTCTCCACTAAAATATGAAGAAAAATTTTTTCCTCTAACAACTTCGAAAAATGTGTTGGGGGGAGGGCTCAGCTCCTTAGAACTACTCAAACTCAAAACTAGTTTTTCCTTAAATGTTGACCCCCACAAATATAATAATCCAACTGATTTTTTTCTTCTCCGAAAAAAGCTCATCTCACGATTATTTTTTTGTACTTGAATTATAGACTGAGCAGCTAAACAAGCGCAAAAACGAAGCCAAAATTGTCCCACGTTGACCTTAGCACTGCACACAGAAGAAGAATATGGTAAGAAAATTCTTGAGTAAAATGACATTTTAATCTTCTTTTACAGTAATGTATCATCTAATACGTTTTTCGTAATGGCCACCAGTAGCCTAGCATTTAAACATACACACTGCACAGTCCAGTCAACTATAAATCTCACTCCATTTTCAACGAGTGTACAAAGTGTTGGATAAGAATGGCAGTAAAGGTCGTTAGCGCTAAGCTGCTTGTGTTTTGATGTATGGTTTTACACTATAGCTTCTATATTCTTTTAATTTAAACCTATCAGGGGGTGGATAAATGAAACAATAAATATACAACACGAGTACGCTATTATTTTACCAGATAGGTAGCTCTAGGTAGGTAGGTACACCTACGTGCCAATTTTATAGGCGTACGCTAATTGTAAAATTATATTCGGGTTTAATCGAGAGGGATTACGGCTGGCAGGAAAGAGCTACGTAGAGAATGGAGTTATGGTTTTTTAAAAGCGGATTTCTGCGTTTATCGGAAGTTGGGTTAGGTTAGGATCGATCTTCCATTAGTTCGATGGCGTGGCAACTTGACGTGCACATGTGTTCGAAAGTTTGCTGAGTTGCAGCGTCGAAGGGGAAATTTTTTTTAGAGAAAATTGTTACATTTTTAGACTAAATTTTTGTATTTTTATCGGAAGGAATTATAAGGATCGCATATTAACATTATCTGTGGCTGTGCCCACTATCAAACGATTCTGGGGTTTTCTCATAGATATTTCTTCATGTTTTCTTTAAAACTCAAGATGGAATTAATTTTGAAAAATCTTCATTATAACTATTTCAAAAAAGGATAGAATTATATTTCAAATGATATGATAAGTTTTTAATTTCTTGCAATTTTGTATACAAATTGAACCATTTTTTGGTCGAATTTCGCCATATCTTCACGAGAAATAGATTGAATGAAATTAAAAAGTAACAATATTATTCGAAAATTAATCCCATCCCCTTTCAAAATATAACCATCATTATAATTTTCAACAATTATAGAAGTTTTTTTGACTCCATCTCCTTTACCAGGTAAGTATGATATGTTCATGTTACAATTACTGAAATAGTACGAGACGATCGAAATGCTAAAGCGGAGAGATTTTTTTTTTTTGTAAATTTAAAGCATGAAAATTTTCATAGCGTATTTCAAGATTTGCTGAAACCTTTCTTCAAAACTTGACTGAAAAATCACTAGAATAGTATGAAGTGACCAAAAGAGGACGGGGAGAATTGGCAATTTTTACATTTTTCATAAATCCAAAAAAATTGTCATTTTCACGAAGAATTTCAAAAATTTGCTAAATCATTTTTTTCGAAAATAGGCTGAAAAATCACTGAAATGATGGTGTGAAACCTCCAAGACAGGAATGGGGAAAATTTGTAGCATGGGGAGTGGGTAAAAAATTCAATTTTATAAGAGAATTTAAAAAAAAAACAGCGAAAACTACTGAATAAAATTTCAAAGATTGGAATCGACGAAAAAAGTGATGGAATGCCATGAAATTATTGAAATGAAACGAGAAGAATAGATGACTTCCATTTTTTTCAATTTTTCAAAAAAATATCGTTTCATTTTCACTAGAAAATTTATAGGTAATAAAATCAGTTACTTTACTGGAAACAACTTCAAAAATTTCAAACCCTTCATAACCTATCATAAAAAAAATTAACAAATATCATGAAACGATCGAAATGAATCGAGAAGGGCGAGAAGGGCGAGAAAGGGGACTTGACGAATTTTCTGGTTTTTTTTTCAGTTTTTCAAAAAAAAAATGACATCTTTATACAGGGTGTCCACAATACGTCAGAAATGATTTTCCTTGATTTTTCCAGGTTTTCCAGACCAATTTTTTGAAGTTTTCCAGACCTTTTACGTATGATTATTCATGAACCATGTAGAGGGGGGGAGGTACATAATTTTTTTCGCAAGATGTACTGACAACCCGAAATTGTGCAGGAGAATAATAATTCGAAAAGCAAGATGTCAGCTCTCTTAAATTGAATCAGTGAAAATTTATTGATGAAATAGCCAGAATTAGGCCACTGTAGAAATTAATGAAAAACTACTGATTCAATTAGTGAATTTTCAATTCCGAATCCGTAATTTTTTTCAATCACTGATTCAATCAGTGAATTTAAATTTTTACTGATTCATGTCAGTAGTTTATTGAAAGAATTACTTACTGGTTTAAAAATGAAAATTCATCAAGTAATTTAATCAGTAATTTTTCACTAATTCGCAATGAAATTTCACTAATTCTTTAGTAACTTAATTCTGGTTATTTCTTCAGTGAATTTTCACTGATTAAAATTAACAGAGTAACGAATTTTTTTTCAAAAGTCACTAGATACTTTTCATGAGATTTCTAGATACTTTTTTCCGGCCACAAAAACGACTCAAATTTAATTCCAAAAATATTTTACCCCCCCCCCCCCCCCGCACAAAGACCGGAGAACTTGAATTTGTTACAGAAAAAAATTCAAATCAAGAAGAAAAAGTTGATTTAAAGCAAAATTATGAAGTTTTTAAAAATGAAATGAATTATGACTAAATGGATTTTCTCAAAACTGAAAAATTTAAAAATTTCTTCATAATTTATCGATGCCCCCCTCATAAAAATGAAAAACAACAGCCTCAAATTTAGAATTTCCGCGCAAGCCCTTACAATCTTTTAGGCTTGCTCTAGTTAAAAAAAATCGACGAGGGAATAAAATATCAATTTTTTTGGTAAGATACATTGAAAAATTTTGCCAAAAAAGATCTTCAAAAATTGTAAATTCATCAGTCATCACTTTTCCTTCATTGAGGTTTTCCAAAACATGACCAATAATTTCCCATTCTTTTCCATTACCTGTGCTTTTTTTTCAACATCGTGGTCAAGGGCATCATGCCATTCCTCCCTCATCACAACTTATCAAAAAGTACCCAATTCCACAAAAAAATTACATTTTAAATAAATTTTGTTAAAAAAAAAGAGGTGTAGCGAGGAATTTTTTTTAAATTCAAATTTAATGGATAAAGGCATGCATTTATATCAATTTTTTTGTACATCACAACCAACAAAAAATTACGTATGAATAAGAAAATCAGTCAAAACTATCAAAAGATGCAACAATTTGGGCCGAATAGACCGAGGGTAAAATTTTTTGAAAAAATTTATAATAAAATCAGGCATCATGGCGAAATTTTTGAAGAAAAAAGTAACTTTCAGCAAATTTTTTTGAACAAAAAGTGACCAAAAAATGACTAAAAAATAACCATAAGTAACCAAAAATTCAATTTTTTTCGAGGGGCAATTTTTTTTATAGTTTTCTGGGGGGGGGTGAAATTTGTTGAAAAATCAGTGAATATTCGCTGAAAATCAAAGAATTTCACTGATTTTCCCTGTGCTGCAATTCTGACTATTTATCAGTGACATTTCACTGATTCAAAAATGAGAGAGTACTTTTTGATAACTGGTTATCGAATTGGTAAAAAACCACCTAAGAAACTTGAAAAAATTGGGGTCATAAAAAATCTGAAAATCAACTAAGGCAGTTGGGATTTTGATTAAAATGATTTAAGAACTCCTCTTTACAAAAATTACACCTTTTTTCACATTTTTCTGGGGGTGGGAAATTTTTTGAAAAGACGTGAATAAATTTCATTTATTAAATTCCTTCCTTAAAACAACAAACAAACTAGCAAAAATCTATTTTTTAATTTTTTTCTTGAAGAATTTTGAAAAATAGCAATTTCTACATGAAAATTTGAATTTTGCCGAGAAGTGTGAAGAAAACGTGACTTTTGAGAGGAAAAAAGCAACCAATGTGACCTTTTAGACGTGAAAAGTAACCAAAAGCGACTGAAGTCGAAAAAAGTGACAAAACACCCTAAAAAAAACCCGCTATGATGCCTGTGAAATATGTACCTAAGCAAAGAAACACTTTTGTAGATGATTCATCTTCTATTGATTTTTTTAAAAATTCCAGGGAAATTCCAAAATTTTAGATTTTTCAGATTTCAAAATTCTCTGTTTTTTTAGGTTTTCCAGGAAAGTGGACTCCCTGTTTAGGTAGATAGTAGATACTTCAAAAATTGAACCAAACAAATATTTCAGTCTTGTAAACGCGATAGTTTTTTTTTTCATTTCATCAAATCCTCGAAACAAAATATTAGGTAACTTATACCTACCTACCAATACTCCAACAGTCACTAATTAATTTCAAAACGAAATGATGACAGTAGATTTGGAATTTTTTTTCAAAAAAAACCATTCTACTAATTCTTTTTTTTGAATACTTCTTCAAATATTACTTAGATATTCAAACATATAATATTTACAAAGAAGATGGAAAATTTTTTGAATTACGAGTACCCAGATTTTAAAAAAAAAAAATACCTTTTTTCAACAAAAATAAAGAATACGAAACTGAAAAAAAAATACAAATCACTACCCTAATATTTGAAAGTTGACTCGAATGAAAGAAGAAATAACTTTTAACAAATTGGCCTCTCGCCCTATTCTTTCATTTCTTTTACATTCGCACTTCAACAGTCCGATATTGAAATTCTTCTCATAATGCCAATAAGAAAGAAACCTTAGTTTCCCAAATTACATTTAATTATATTAGAAATTCTCAAAGAAAAGGAATCCGTATGAAATATCATATCTCTCCCGAAATGGCGATAATTACACCAAAGCAGAAAGAAATCATCAAAACACCATGCAACTTTACATCACACCAGAAAAAAACCCAACCCCAAGAATAAAACTTGAAAAATTTCCATCAAAAGTACAGAAAATACCTCCGTGGTGTTCGATTTAAAAACTTACCAGAATGTAAACTCGTACATCTGTTTCTTTTTAAACAGAATACGAAAAGGGAAGATAGTTAGCCTTTTGGTATTCTCGATAAGACGTTACTAGACACTTTATACCCTACGAAGGGCAGGTATTGCGGTAAGTAGAACTATGGAAAAAGATCACCCTGGATGGTTGCCAACTTTCAACAATGACTATTTACTTTGCGGTTCGAAATGTAACGAAAAAAAAAAAAAAAAACAATGAAACGTATCAAGAGAACCTACCTCTACAGAGATGAAAATCTGTGGCAGGATTGAATTCACGAATTCATTTCGTCGCTTCATTTCAGATATTATTTTTCAATTATTTACTAATAAAAGTGGCAATAATGTTTGAATAAACTTTATACCGGGAACGAGAAGGTCATTACATCTTAGAACGAGTCATGGAATCCTTTTTTTTTTTATTAGGCTTTAATACGTTTATCGAGCACTTTACCTTACATAATTTTTAAACGAAAATATTTTTTTTCAATCGTTTTTCCCATTTTAGGGAGAATTTCGATGTTATTCGACGAATTGCTTTCGCTGAAAATATGAAATTGAAACTTTTCATCGATTCGGCGTGTTTAATTTGCATAAAAATGACATCCACCGATCGAGTAATTATATCAAATAATAGCGAGTCGAGTTTTTTAATTAAAAATTATCGAAATTCCCCAACCACGGTTACATTTTCCAAGATTCCCATCCAAATTGAACACTGCCAATTGAAATGACTAAAGAATTAAGAAGTTTCATTTTTCGAGAAAAAAAAAATGGGTTAAAGGAGGGTAGCGAAAAAAATCGGGGGGAATTTTAACCCTTCGAATGGATAAAAGAGGTCAACACTCGACCGAAGTCGTCTTCGTCATTGGTATTTTGTCAGATCTGGTATTCATTGTGTACACGATGAAGAGGATAAGCGGATGTACGAGAGAAAAAAATGGGCAAAAAACGAAACGAATCGACGTACGTCATTTTTGCTCCAACGGAATAAGATTAAAGCCTCTACAATAGGGTGAAATTTTCGCAATTTTTTTTTGCCTCTGCGGTATACTTACGGTATAAATTCACAACCACGACGCTAGAAATTGAATTTCTACTTCGGCCGTTGACGGCTTCGCATTTCAAAATCGAACCGTGATGTTTTCTTTCCAAATGTTCGAAATGTAAAATATTTTGCACCTGGTTATTTAATATTATTTCCGATTGATTATCGATGATGTTTTCATTCTGCCACCAAAATACTCGCGGGGCTGGTCTTCCTAATGAATAACAGAAGAAAGAACGAAATGACAGATGTGCTCGAGTTAGCGGCGGCGGTAATTTTTAAAATCAATTAAACTCGACGCCGAGTCGTGTTCCTCGACGTAATAAAGCATCGTATGTTTTCGACGTTTAATTTCCGCCGCGAGTATATGAAGACGTTGTCTGTTCGATGAGCTTTCTTGCGAAACAATGAGAAAAACTCGCGAATGGAAATGTTAAATCGGTTTTTTCACCGAGGGCTGAGGGGGAACCGCGAAAACGCCAGACGAATTTCAATTCTGGAATACGTACCTCCGTGAGCGGTGCACATCAATCTTAAAGGTTGTCCTTCCATTACCGGGCTTAATGATGACATTACGATATTCGAGCCGCTCATATCGACGATGGTTAGTTCTTGAGGTGGTACTGGAATCAGACAAGAAAGGAGGAATAAGTGACAGAAGTTGAAGCATTAAATTTGTTGAAAAAATATAATTTTATGACTTTATGACTTATGTACCTGAAATTATTTTTTAAAAAAGAGATTATAGTTTGATGCAAAATTTGAGATGAATTTTGAGCTGCAAGTGAGTTAATTCCCAACGAAATATTCGCGTGAAAAGATGGGTGAATTGATTCCCATTTTTTTCGGGGTAGGTACATTGATTTTAACGTTTTTTCAAAAATTTCTCCCAACTCTGAATTTATTGCTTAAAAGTTTTTCCATTTTTTTTCCAAATTTAAACTCCCAATTCTTTTTTGAATTATTTCCAACTCTCAATTTTTTCTCAAGTATTTTCGATACCAAAATCTTTTTCAACCTAAAATTTCTCAGATTTTTTCATGTTCATAATTTTTTTGAATTTTTTCTCAAAATTGAAAACAATTTTGAGATTTTCTTTAAATTTTTCCCCAACTCAAATTTTTCAACAATTTTTTCCAATTCAAATTTTTTTGTATTTTTTGTTCAAACTCCCAATAGGTAACGTTTTTTTCCAATTTTTTTCAACTCTAAAATTATTTCCATGGAATTGGAAAACAACTTTTTGGAATTTAAAGTTGGTTTCTAAAGATTTTGAAGGAGTTTTAAATTGGATCAAAAAATTGAATTGAAGAAAATACATACTTACTTACTTAAAATTAAAAAAAAAATCTGAGAATGTTTAGTTGGAAAAAATTTTGAGGTTGAAATTACAAAAGTTTTGAGAAAAAAATTGATGTTGATACAAATTTCAACTTTTTGATAAACAACTTTAAATCTAAAACAGGCATGGGCTGATAGACCTGGTAGTCTAAACCCAAAAAAATGCAAAAAATCTGAAACAAATAATTTTGAAAAAAAATGCAAAGGTAAAACAATTCTAAAAATTTTTGAAGAAACTATTGGGAATTTAAATAATTTTGAAAAAAATTGGAGTCAATTTTTGAGTTAAACATTGAGAGTTGAAAGAAATTTTATTAAAAATATTGGGATTGAAAATATTTAAAATGGGGGGAACATAAATATTGGAAATACGTCCTAGTGGTACCTCCTGGGTAACGCTAATAGGCTGAAAGAGCTTCGGAATCAACTCGTACATACCTACCCCGAAAAAAAAAATGGAAATCAATTCACACATTTCTGAATTCAAGGAATCAACTCACCAACTTCAACTTCCGAATTTTGATACAAACTGTGAGATAATTTTACAAAATAAGAAATGGGTTTTCATTGTTTTACAAAATATTGAATGATTTTTTTTACCAAATTTCAAATGAATTTTCTATTAAGATTTTAGATACCAAAATTTATTTTTGAGACTTCGAGGCGGATATTAAGTACCTAGGTAATGTTCTTTCAAAAATTTTAAATACCTTGTTAACTGTTTCAGAAAAATTTCAGATGCATTTCTCACCGAATTCGAAATGATTTCTTTACAAAATTTCAGATGAATTTTTTTAGAACATGCGAGACAAATTTTCTCACAAAAATTAAGATGACCGCAAAAAAATATTTGAAAAAAATCAACTTTTTGAAACCCTGTCCCAAAAGAGAACTTCAAAATTAGGCCATTTTTGAAAAATCCGTTTTTCTACTTTTGGGTAATTTCGCCCAAAGGGAACCTCGATCATCTTCTCCTCCTTAAAAAAGTGTGATTTGATTTTTTACACCTCCGTAAACCATTGACCACCAGTTAGATACAATTTGTTGCCCTCTACATGGATGTTGAAAAGTTGCTTGGTCCCACCCCGCCTCCCATAGAATTCAATTCTGCATTTGGGGTCGAAATAACTCGAAAAATAGATTTAGTTATACTTCACTCCATAGTCGATACTGTTCAGGATTCTTCAATTTTGGGTCCACCTCCCCAACCCAAATGGTCAAATTTCAAGTTGGGGTCAAAATAATTATAGAAATATACGTAGTGAGAAGCTTTGAATCATCCTCCCACAACCATTCAAAAAAAAAAAAATACAGTTCTTTTTCCTGTCTTTATTTTTGGTGTTGACGATTTAATTCATTCTAATGGCCAAAAAAATAGTCTTACGTTTCAAGCCACTGAACGAACAACGATTTCCATGGTAATTTTATTCAACTTTGGGGGAAAATTTATTTCACTCGGGAAAATAGATTTAGGGTCACATAAAAATTCGGTCGTTTGGGAAATTGAATTCAGGAAATTGACCCGGAATCTAGCGAATTTGAAGATTTTTGAATTTTTACCAATTCAAATGGTTCACTCCAGCACCCCAAGGCCCAAAATTGAACCAAAATATTTTCTGGCTGCCTAGAATAATTTCTCATGAAACCTTTTTTAAAAAATTCATACCAATTGCATTTCGAATTACGTAATTTTCATAAAATTTCAGTCGGCAGCACACTACAAAAAATTTCAAAAAAAATGAATTTAAAATCATTCTAATGGCCAAAAAAATAGTCTTACGTTTCAAGCCACTGAACGAACAACTCCAATTCTATGCAAATTGTATGAATCAACGTGCAGTTGACCCCACTGCCATGAATTATTTTTGAAAGTTTATTTGCAGGAGTTTTGAAACATACCCTTTCCAAAATTCTCACATCCTTGTTCGAATCCGAAACTGAAATCGAGAACAATTCTTTTGCCAGATGAAAATTTCACAAAAATTTGAGAAAGAATAATCACATATAATTATGTATTTATCTTCCAGATGCTTTAGACGTTCCCGTATTTTTTTTCACCTGCAAGGTGAAATATGGTGATTGATAATTAAATTCACTCGAATAATTAAACCAAAAAGAGCACATTTTGAGCTTCGTTTCACCAGTGAAAATCAGCAATTTAGGTAAATGAAGTCGATGAATTTCAATAGCAAATTACGTTTATGCCTATGAACGTGTGTGACTTAGCAATTTACTTCACTTGATTGCAATAAGTAATTGTTTACATAGTTAACCTAATAGGTGATTAGGTACCTACGTAATACGCACACAAATTTTTGTACACCTGTTTTTCTGGTGTAATTTTCCCATATTTTCATTTCATATAAATTGTTCGAAAATTTTAAATAATATAAAATATAGGTACCACTCCAAAAGCTCATTGTGAGCCACAACGTTATCTACTCTTTTTTTTCGCGAGTTCGAATATTTGTACAAAAATGGTGTTCCGCCTATGTCCAATATTTTCTACGGTTTTAGTCGTTTGTTTTTTAATATCGCTTTCAAATGAAGTGGAAATCAGTAATCAACAATTTACGGATTGGAAATGGTAAAACTGAGCATATTCCTTGAAATCGGCGGTCACCATTATTTTTTATTAAAATCAGAAATTTTTTCAGCTCGAGCATATGTACTATTTCACCACATAGGAAACAAATGCCAGAAATTTGTACAATGTTGAAATCTCAATATCTTGGAACTAAAACGAAAATAAAACAGACAGCAAAATGTGAAACGAAAAACGTATCATTAAAGGACAGGAGCGGAAAACAAAAATTGTATTCAAATCAAGTAGGAATGTGTTATCTAGGTGAATCGACCGTAAAGTGCGTAACAAAAGGCTCAGAAGAAAATAAAATTTACGTTTATGATTATTACTCAGGGAGTGATCGTTGTACAGATGCGGTAGAGATGGATTTCAAGTTTGTTACAGGTTTTTGGTATTATCTAAGTTTTTCTTAACTGAAATGTACATTCCGATGTAATTTGGAATAGGGTTACGTGACTCGTCCCTATTCGAAATGAGTGAATTGTTCCATTTTCGAATATGTAACCAAGATTGATTTGAACTTATTTAGCCTATTAATGTTTATCTCAGGAGAACCATGAAGAGGTTGCTTGGACTATTTTTTTTGTATTGTGCTGAAAATACGCGAATGGTCTTTCAACTTTCAAGTCCTATAATTGAGAAAAAAACATTTCTAGTCGACAAAATTGATTTTAAAAGGAGAATTCGCCAAATTCAGCTTGTAAAAAATTAGATAAAATCCCGCCTGAGTCAATCCTTCTATTACAATAATTTTAACAACTTTTTTTTTCTCGTAAAACATTCTCATCAGCACAAAATTTCTACTTCATTAGTGATCAATACAGACTGCCCTCCCCCCAAAAAAGGCAATTTGGATGAAAATTTTATTTCAAACGTCCCAAAACTACATTTTAAGATAATTTTACTAAACTATACATACCTAATTACGAATAAAGGTCTAAAAACCGGTATCACTCAAAAAAAACCTTTAGATAAACATGTTCTCCATCTTGAAAATTGAAGGGGCTGATATGTACTGTTTCCAAAAAAAATAACGAAAATTTTTCTTCAGCCATGGGAATGGATAGTGCTTTAAAAACTGAACAAATTTACTTTTTGCCTAACTTTAAAATTGAAGGGACTCCAAAAAAATTTGTTCAGAAAAAATTTTTAAAAAGTAAACCAATCAAAGAAATTAATAGTACGTTAAAAACTGAACAAATTTTGTTCCCGAAGACTTTTTGCCTAACATCAAATATGAAGGGGATACGAGTCATTCAAAAAAAAGGAGTTCGAAAAATTGTCAAATTTTCTCAATTTTGAATGACCCGTAGCTTCTTTATATTTGATGTTAGGCAAAAAATCTTAGGAACAAAATTTGTTCAGTTTTCAACGTAGGTATACTATCCATTCCATTGTTCTCTTAATTAGTTAATTTTTTTAGATATTTTTTTGAACAAAATTTTTTGTCGACCCTTCAATTTTGTAGTTGGGCAAAAACTTATACGAAAAAAATTTGTTCAGTTTTCAAAGTACATACACATACTATCCATTCTCATGGTTGAAAATTTTTTTCGCAATTTTCTTGAAAACTGCATCAGCCCCTTCAATTTTTAAGATAGGCAACATGTTTAACTAAAGGTTATTTTGTGGTACCCGGTTATATTCAAAAATGAAGTATAGCAGCCCACTCATCGGACACCTTGTACACAGTCAAGGATTTTTTCATACTCGAGTATTTTTTAAAAACCTTATGAGATAGAGAATTTTTAAATGATCTTTACAATTCATAAAATTTTCAGTAAAATCAGCCCGATTTGTTAAAGCACATTTTGGCATATTTGACCAATAAGAACATTATTTCTCGTTTCCAGGAAAAACCTGGCGCAATTTGTATCGAAAAATATTTAACACTGGTAGCTGATAATTTCATGCTGTCGATTGGACTTACTAGAGTTTTCTTTGTAAGTTTTCGTGTTTTTTTTTCATCTTTTGAAGGTTTTATTTTC
Source organism: Pseudococcus viburni (assembly GCA_033439095.1). Lineage (NCBI taxonomy): Eukaryota > Metazoa > Arthropoda > Insecta > Hemiptera > Pseudococcidae > Pseudococcus > Pseudococcus viburni. The sequence goes on along the minus strand of JAVBJF010000554.1, from coordinate 78,511 downwards.
TTGTTCTTTTTTTAAAAATAATTTTATGAAATAAAACGTTCTTATTTACTTTTGCTTGTGGTACCTACCTACCTACCTTATTCCTCATTAATACGTAGTAATGTTATCAAAATCGTGTAGCTTGTTTTCACTATGGAAAATGACACCCATATTGTCAGAGAATATTTTCTCTTTTTAGAGAAAATATCATAAAATTTAAGGAATTCTCAAGGGTTTGTTTTACGTTTTTTGAAGAAAAAATAGGAACCCGAGTTCTGCTTCATACATATGTAGTAGGTACTTATGAAATTGACTTGAAACCCTAAAATTTTGGTTGCAAAGGTTTTGAATCATGCTTTTTCCCAAAATCTCATCCTTGTTCAAATTGGAATCAGAAATCTCGAACGATTTGTGTGCCATATGAAAATTTCACGAAATTCAAGAAGAAATCTTCTCATATTTCTCTTCCAGATGCTTCAGGGAGCTCTCATATTTTTTTCACAACCAAGGTGAAAAATGATAATTAATAAGTAATTAAACTCACTCGAATAATTAAACCAAAAATAACACGTTTCGAGCTTCGTTTCAAGCGTGAAAATCAACATGAGGCAATTGAGAAAAAAAGAGAAATGAAGCAATTTTTGGCTGTCAAAAGTGTTACAGCGAAAAATTGTGGAAGGTGACTAACCTTTAGGAGTTACCACGACCTCCCACAATTTTTCGCTTTAACACTTTTGACAGCCAAAAATTGCTTCATTTCTCTTTTTTTCTCAATTGCCTCAACTAATGTTCAACTTTACTCAAGAATATCTCAAAAACTACGCCTCCCGGAAAAATCTGAATGCACCTATCCGATAGGAAATTTAATTCTCTACAACTTTTGTCATGGTCATTATGGTCGTAGAACGCTTAGATTTCTCAGAAATCTCATTTTTCGGTGAGCAAGGCGACAAAAACTGCGATTTTTTCACATAAAGGAAAGTTTTAGCTGTAACTTTTTTTCTAAAAGAGATAGATATCTGCGGTTTGCGGCATTCGATTCAGTGTAAAATTTTCTATAAGATTGGCTCAAAAACATTTTTTTTTCAAATTTTTCACAAATTCGTGTGTATTGTTCTTGAAAAATCACATTTTTGGCCCCCCAATCCCCATCCCCCAAGCAAACTTTGGAAGCCACGAATGAGCATATTGGTATAAAGTATTTTGATGTCTAGAATCAGAATTTGGCCATGAGAACTGAAACACAGAACTTTTTTTTTTGTTGACTTGTGTAATTAAAATCAACCAAAATGAGCACATTTCGAGCTTCCTTTAACGAGTGAAAGTCAACAATTTAGATATTCAACGAAATGAAAAGTCGATGAAAGGCAAATTACCTTTCGATTCATGCTAATGAACGTATGTGAATTTGCAAATTACTAACGATATAACGAATGGAAAAAATAAAACTGAGCCTTTTCCTTACAATCTGAGCATTTTTTGGCATATTTGACCAATAAGAGCATATCAGAGCATTTCAAAACATTTTTAGGGAATATTTCACAAAATTTTGTGTTTTTAAAAATATCATAATACTGTCAAATATTTTAATTTTTTTTGCAAAATTTACAAATCTGGTGCAATTTTTCATTGCAAAATATTCAGCACCAATAGTACTTTTTTCGCACGGTTGTCAATGCAATACCCGGAAAAATATTGTTACAACCGAAAAATTTTCAATTCCTCACAAAAGATATGCCCGGATAAAGGATGAATTTGGCCTTTGGCACTTTTGGAACACTTCAAGTGATGTATATTGACTGATATCAAAACAAAGTGTATTTTTTTATTCTCTAATCATGATTTTTCAACAAATTTCGCCCTCAATTCGCTCGGGCAGAGTTTCAATCTCAATTTTTCATTGAATTTTGACCCCCCCCCCCTTCTCCCATTTTTTCCTCGAATTCTCAGCCCCTCCTTTACATAACTTCTGGGTGCATTTATGCTTGCTAGAAGGAAGGCCGCCAGGGTGAAATTAAATGCCTTTTTTCAAGAATTAATTTTTTACATTGCCGGCCCTTCTTCCAACAGGGTTACTGAACCTTGGAAATTTTTGCTACACCTGGAAAAATTCTAGGCTTTTTCCCCCCAAAAAATCTTAGTTTTACTACACCCGTAAAAAATTTAGGATGCCACCACTGAATTGCACCCATATCGTTAGAGCATATTTCCTCTTTTCAACGAATATTTCATAAATTTTTGGAGAATGATAATTAAATTCACATAAATCAAAATGAATGCATTTCGAGTTTCGTTTCGCCAGTGAAAATAAACATTTTAAATGTTCAACGATATGAAAAGTTGATAATTTTCAATGGAATGTTACCTTCATACCAATGAACGTGTGTGACTTCGCCATTTACTTCACTTGATTGCGAAAAATTGTTAGCATAGTTAACCTAACAGGCACGTATGAATTTCGCACACATGTTTTTCTCGTGCAATTTTCACACCTTTGTGTTTCAGATACCTACCTAAATTGTTCGAAAATTTTAAATGGTATAAAATGCGACTCCAAATCCATCGTTGCGCGCTTCAAAGTTGTCTAGTGTCCACATTTTTTTCTCGAGCCCGAATATTCGCGCAAAAATGGTAGTCCGCTCGTATTCAATATTCTCTGTAATTTTACTAGCTTGTTTTTTTATATCGTTTTCAAGTGAAGTAGAAATCAGTGCTCAACAATACGAGGAATGGAAATGGTAAAATTGAGCATTTTCCTTAAAATCTGAATTTCTCATTATTTTTTAAATTAAAATCAGTGATTTTTTCAGCTCAAGCATATGTACTACTTTACCATATAGGAAAAAAATACCAGATATTTGTATGATATTGAAATCTAATGCGAATATATCACCAGAAAATCGTCATTCTGATTCATTCACACAACGAAGAGCAATATGTGAAATGAAAAACGTACTATTAGAGATTCGTGATGGGTGGATGGCTTCAAAGGTTCCTAAAGGAACATTGGCGCCATATCCATATCCAGTAGGAATGTGTTACTTGGGTACAACGGACACAAGATGCGTAACAAAAGGCAAAGGAAAAAATACAATTTATGTTTTTACTTACGGCATTAAGGGTGATCATTGCAAAGATCCAAAAGTGATGCATTTCCATTTTCCAACAGGTTTTTGGTTTTATGTAAGTTATCTCTTGTAAGGATTGGAAATTTAAAAATTTAAGAAATTATGGAAGAAGAAATTAATTTGGAAAGTTTGCAGCACCTCAAAGCACAGTTAGTTAGGATCCAATATTTTTTTTGAATTGAAAAAATTGCCAGAAATTATCCAAAAGTTTATCAGATCTTTTTTTCCTTCAACTAAAAAAATGGATTCGTGAAAAAAACATGATATTTTGTTTTTCTGTAGGTATGGGTAGTAGGTATTATATTCTTATACGTAGTGCGGCATATGGTAATAGGATACCAAAAAAAGTTTACATATCCAGTACACAAAATGGCGGTCATTTTGATCGACGGGTTGAGTAAAATTAATTTTTTTGCAAATCAAGTACTTCAAAATTTTTTTTTTTTCAACTTTGAACTTTTTCAAAAAAATTTCTACTTCGTATTTTTCAAAATTTCTTTTGACTAAATAATTGGCAGGAAGTTTTAAATGAAGTTTAAAAAAATTTTATGGTGGGAAAAATTTTAAAAATGGATTCATTTGAAGATCATTTAATATTAAGCAATATAAGTCAGAAACAGTGGATTAATACAACACGCTAGAGTCTAAAAACTGTATATGAGACTAGCTTTTAACCCGTCCTTCGGACGGAAATCGACGTATATATGTTTTATACTGATGTGGATACTGGAGTTGAAATTGATTTAAGGGAGGGTATTCAAAAAAGATTGATTTATGGCAAAATTTGATATTTTTGTAATGTAATTCAAATGGAATATGTGATCAACATTTTGATATATGAGTGAGGGAGGGAGATATCAAAAAAAAAAAATGATTCGACCTGGGGTTAACAAATTGAATACAATATTGATCGCATTTTTAATTAATGAGAGGGGATATTTGAGAAAAAATGATACGACCCGTGTAAGTTGAAAAAATTTGAAATTTTCATTATTTTTTAATTGAAAAATTGATTCCTTTCATTTGAGAACATTTCGATTACGACCCGTGTAAGTTGAAAAAATTTGAAATTTTCATTATTTTTTAATTGAAAAATTGATTCCTTTCATTTGAGAACATTTCGATTAATTAATAATTTGAAAAAAATTAATTTTGGAGGTCAATAATTTTTTTGAAATTTGTATTCAATTCGAATCCCAGGTAAAATTACTTTGTTTTGAATGTCCCCTTCCATTAATTCACAACTGAATTAATTTTTCAATTTCAATATTTTTTGAATTACATAGGTCGAATTAATTCTTAAAATGCTTTTCCCATTAGATGATTTAAAATTTTATCAATTGTATTGAATTTGAGCCCCATAAAATCTTTTTCTTCAATACCTCTTCCTATTGATAAAAAAGTTGACCAATTTTTTCAAAATTTGTTCTTACTCAATATCAGCCTTAGGTCGGATTATTATATTTTGAATAATCCTCTCCTTAATTAACAATTAGGTAATGAATTACTTTGGAGCCTTCAAAAAATTTTGAAATTGCCCAGATCTGGAGAAAAACCAATGAAAATAGTTCATATCAACTATGTCACCTAAAAACTCGGATCGCCCGCATTGATGAACTATTTGATCTATTGAAGCATAATTTGCTAAAATTCGTAACTTTGAGTTCAAATCCATATTTTTTGGCAGAAAATTTTTTTGGTCACTAATAAAATTCAAATTTAGTACAGTTTATCTAATTTTTAATCAATGGGAGGAGTGTTAAAAAAAAGATTCGTCCCAGGTTGTTAATTTTTGAATATAGTTGAAAATGTAATTTATGTTTATGTGGAACACAATTGATGAAGTTTTTGAATGGGAAAGGGTATTTAAAAAATGATTTGACTTGTGTAAGTGTTGAAAAATGATGAAAAAATTAATTTTTCTCAAAAAATTCGATGTACTACTTATTCAATTCAAGTTGAATACAATCCATAAAGTTTTTAATTTATGGGAGAGAATTTTTTTTGAATGATTGGACCTGTGTCCCTATGTAATGTGAAAAGGAAAAAAAATAAAACATAATTTGGCATAGAAAAATTTCACTGATCTTATTCAAGTAGAAAATAATTTTGATATCTTAGTGTAAGAAAATTTGATTTAAATGGGGATATTAAAAAAAATTATTCGACCTGGAGTTCAAAATGAGTACAATTCATTGAACTTTTAATTAATGGAAGGGGAGGAATTTTAAAAAAAAATCGTGAAAAAACAATTTGACCTGGGGTTCAAATTAAATATAAGTAATTGATCGAGTTTTTGGAAAATTACAAAATTTTCTGGAGGGCTAAAAATGTCTCTAAACCACTTCCAATTGATTCGAGAGGTCAAACTATGGGTATATTATACTAAATTTAAGGGTTTTTTTTTGTTAATAAGATCAGCTTAAAACAATTTGGCCGATGTAATTCCTGAGTTTTTAATCATTGGAAGAAATATTTTGAAAAAATGATTCAATCTATGTACTTTTAAATAATAATGATGATAATAATCTAACAAATAATTTTGCTTGAAAAAATTAAATTTATGCAAGTTGAGTTGAATACCAGGTAGAAATTAATTTTAAAATATCTTAGTGTAAGAAAATTTGATTTATTTGGGGATATTAAAGAAAATTATTCTACCTGGAGTTCAAAATGAATATAATTTATTGAACTTTTTAATTAATGGAAGGGGGGAATTAAAAAAAAAATCGTCAAAAAACAATTTGACCTGGGGTTCAAATTAAATACCTATAAGTAATTGATCAAGTTTTTGGATAATTACAATTGTATTAGACTTGAGCCCCAGTTAAAATCACTTTTTTAAATATCCCTTCCTATTGATAAATAAATGATGACCAATTTTTTAAAAATTTGTGCTTACTCAATTTAGTGGTTTGATCTAAATTCAAATTTAGTACAGTTTATCTAATTTTTAATTAATGGGAGGGATGTTAAAAAAAGATTCGTCCCAGGTTGTTAATTTTTGATTATTTATGTAGTCAAAAATGTAATATATGTTAATGTGAAACACAATTGATAAAGTTTTTAAATGGGAAGGGGTATTTAAAAAATAATTGGACTTGTGTAATTGTTGAAAAATGATAAAAAAATTAATTTTTCTCAAAAAATTCGATATAGGTACTACTTATTTGATTCAAGTTGAATACGACCCATAAAGTTTTTAATTGATGGGAGGGATTTTTTTTTGAATGATTGAACCTGTGTCCCTGTGTAATTTAAAAAGGAAAAAAAATTGAAAATGATTTGGCATAGAAAAATTTAACTTTTAATTAATGGAAGGTGGTAGATTAGAAAAAATTGATTCAGCTGATGTAATTTTATCTTTAAAAAATAATTAAACACAAAAAAGTAGAAAAAAAATGTGATTTTATCTTTAAAAAATAGATACTTAAACACAAAAAAATTGGAAAAACCCGAATTTTAATTAATAGGGAGGGATATTTAGAAAAAATGATTCTACACATGTAAGTTGAAAAAATTGAAATGTTTATGATATTATGATTTTTTAATTGAAAACTTAATTGAGAAAAAAAATTATTAAATTTTTAATTAATAAGAAAAAGAAAAAATTGAGTGGACCTGGAGTATTTAAAAAAATGATTTGACCAATGTAAGTTGAAAAAAGGAGGGGTATTCAAAAATATTTGTGTGTTTAAAAAAAATGATTCAACCTGTGTAATTTAAAATAATTATGAATTAATCGAACTTTCAATTGATGTGTGGGGGTGTTCAAAAGTGATTCGACTTATGTAAGTTGAAAAAAATTGAAATTTATTTTTTATAATTCAAAAATTCGAGTTGAGGTATTTTTTTTTAAATTGATTCGTTCTAAAGTTTGTAAGTTGAAAAAAAAATTAAAATTAATAATTAATAAAATTTGGTAATTTACCATGAAAAAAATTCAAAAAAATTATTTATTCAAACAGGATTTTAAACTTTGGTCTTATTGATTTTCATTAAAGAAAGAGGGTATTAATGGAAAGTGGGTACCTTGAAAATTAAAAAAAATGATTTGGTTAGGAGTAATTCGATATTTACAAAATTATTCAACACAAAAAAATTGAAAAAAATTCTCTCCGGGCGGGGTTTGAACCCTGACTTATGAGGTGGCAATCCGAGAGTGAGTCATCACCACTTATCTACATAATGGAAGGGAGGGTAGTACATTGATATCACATTTTGAGGAATATCTCAAAAACGAAGCGATTTTGGCAAAAATTGAAGAGAACCGAAATTGTAGCCCGTAAAATTTGCTTTCGGTAGAGTGTCGTCAGATTTTTGATTTGAACAGCGCTTTTCGAGATATTTACGAAAAACTGGTTTTTGCTTTGATGGGCGGGAGGGGAAGGAGGGGATGGAACTTTAAGTCAATTTTTCTCAGCTTTGGAGCCAGCTTTTTTGAAACTTTTTGCGCCTTAAACCATCTACTCGTCGAGCTCTTTCCGATGGTGTATTTACTTTTCGGATACGTGCTTTAGTTTTGAATTGATCGCGTTAGGAAAAAAACGTCTTCTATTTTATAATATATATTGATTGAAAAGGGACCTAGCTGTAATGAAAAGAAGTTACACCTAGGTCCTTTTTTTCATGTACAGTTTTTAGACTTGATACTAATTCAGTGTTTCTGACTTATACGTTTAATATTAAATTAATGGTCTTCAATTTAAAAAAAAATTGAATCTAAGAAATTGGGAAAAAGTAGAGTTGAAAAAAATTTGAACTTGGGAATTAGAATAAATTTGGACTTAAATCGTTGAAATCTCATTTTCAGCAAAAATGATTAGGAGCTAATGAAAAAAAAGAAAAATTCTGAAGCTCGAAAGTCGAAAAAATGGCGCTGAAAAAATTTTTTAAGGCTAGAAATCGAAAGAACGAAACAAGAATCACTTTGGAACGACCGACTCTTCCAAATCAGGGAAAGTAATAACTCCCGTCAGTAGCTCCTTACACCCTTTGAAGGGAAATCTTGAAAAAAAAAATCATGCGAATGAATCCATAATGCTTCTTTCCATAGGCGTCAAAACAAAATTTTTCTCCCCAAAACCCCACTCGTTTGCTTCTGTAGCCATGAAGGGCGGAGGAGGAATTTTTCTATCTAATTTTTTTTTCTTCACGTACTCAACAATGTTTGAAATGAATTTCAAAAATCAGTTCACTATTATTTCCTCCAGTAGCCAATGAGACAGATATTTTTCCTGAAATCTGAATTGAGGGTGGTATAAAATTTTCAAAAACCAGCCAGCTTTTCACTTTTCAAAATGGCTGGAAATGATGAAATTCGATTTCAGGCAGTCGATAAAATAGATATAGAAACCTAATACTCATAAGTCCCAAAGTTTAGTAGAAAACACTTTTTTCAAAAATTTGTCAAAAAAACAATAAAAAACTTGGGACGCCTAAAATCTGGTTGAAAAGATTTTGGAACATGCTCATGTCATTCCAAAAATCTCATCCTCGTCCGTATCACGAGAGTCTAGTTGCCACGCCAAAACTAGGTGGGAGCCGATTTTTTTTTTCGTATTTTTCCAAGTCCTTATCAGTGTTTTTCTTTTTCCTTCACGCGCACTGTGTAGTGAGTGTATAGTTTCGTTTTTCCTGTTGCAATTTTTACTTTTTAGGTTCGTTTTTTCAAGTCTTGTTTTTTATTTTTTCTCAAAATGTTTCAAACTTTCCAATTTTTCAACCTAAATTTTTCAAAATCTCAAACTTTTTCTCAAAATTTTTCAAAACTTCAATTTTTTTCTAAATTTCAATGAGTACAAGGTTCGTTTTTTCAAGACACGTTTTTTTCTCAAATTGGAAATTTTGAAACATTTTGAGAAAAAAACGTGTCTTGAAAAAACGAACCTTGTACTCATTGAAATTTAGAAAAAAATTGAAAAAAATTGAAGTTTTGAAAAATTTTGAGAAAAAGTTTGAAATTTTGAAAAATTTAGGTTGAAAAATTGGAAAGTTTGAAACATTTTGAGAAAAAAACAAGACTTGAAAAAACGAACCTAAAAAGTAAAAATTGCAACAGGAAAAACGAAACTATACACTCACTATACACAGTGCGTGTGAAGGAAAAAGAAAAAGAAAAACACTGATAAGGACTTGAAAAAATACGAAAAAAAAATCGGCTCCCACCTTTTTTTGGCGTGGCAACTAGACTCTCGTGTCCGAATCAAACCAAACATTTCAAACGTTCACTGGTCAGAAGAAAATTTTATGATTTGAAGAGAAATTTTCATAAAAACGTCTTCAAAATATTCGAGAGATAGAATTTAGAAATTAAGCTGGCATAAAAATTTGCCAAAAATCAATAACAACCCTTCCCCAAGATTTCTTCTATTCTGAAAAATACAAATTGTACCAAGTTTATAGAAATCATATTCGAATAATCTGATGTTGTTTTGTACCTACATTTTATTCAACGAATAAAAGATTTCATTTTAAATCAAATTAAAATATTAAACATTATGCTTCATTAATCTCATTTAATTTCCTGTAAAAAAAAATCACCGAAATCATAATAAAATAAAAATAAATCACGATTCGAAATCCGAAAACAAAACTTTCGGTTTTATCATCCCAGCGTAGAACCGAACGAGAAATTTCCAGCAGTCTTCTTGCACGAATAACCTTCCCTAATACGAAACCAGAAAGCAAATCGAATGAAATAATTATGCTTGTGACACTCACACCCCATTAAATCCACAATGAAACGTTATTAGTTTCACTATACACGAGCACCTTCTACTTTCCACCTCGTAGCATATTTTTACTGCGACAATCAAACAGATGAAGTTGAACTACCACAACGAATATTTACATGCGAACGACAACACTTTTACACACAATTTATTCGGTCGTCGTGCATTGGGGACTAGAGCCCGAACCGAAATTCTCGAATTCAACTCGAAAGATTTCGAAAGCCGATATAAATATACAATAAGTAACGACATTTTAATGCCTTATTTTGAAAGTTTTTGGCACAATGCCAATAGCGTGTAAAGCGCAACTCGTTATCGCTGAGTCTTGTTTCTAAAGGTGAAATTATAACTCCCAATTCATCAATTGAATTTATATTTATTACACTTGATACGACTCGAGGTTCCATGATTGAACCTGCGAACATATTCGAAACTTTTACTCGGAGATATGCCATGAATAGGTAGAGCTGTCCACCTACACTTTCTAAAGAAGTGGTATTTATACAGAAAATGATATATTTTCAACAGATTATCTTATATTCCTACCATTTTCAAGACTTTTTCAACTCCTCTATTTATTTTGAACAATTTTTAGGATACGCTTAAATTTGATTTGATAATTTTCAATTTCTATTTCGTATACAGAAATATGATACTTATACAACATATAAATTAATTTTTAAAAAAAGTAAGTATTCATTTGAAAAAGAACTGAATTTAAATACGTTGAAGCTCGTGGCAAAAGTTCATATGCCTACGCTTTGAAAATCAAACCTATAATATCTAAACCAAGCTAATATTTATTTTCATTTTTCCTATCGCGCAAAGGATTTTTTCCCATTGAAAAGCCTTTACCTGCACGTTAAAAATATCATTTTAAATCCTCGATGTTAATTCAATTTCCAAACAATGTCAAAAGTATTGACTTTGAAAAAACTGTCAGCTCGAACGAAATGTAACATGAATTAATTACCAGCTTTCCGGAATCATTTGTCTTCGGAGTTTAATTAAAAGAAAAATTTAATTATAATTTTTATATCCGCGATGAGGAATTTTGTTCGGAACCTGTTCTTATTCGTTGTCTGTTCTCGTCTCGTCTTTTTTTTTTCAATTTTATTTATTCTGTACCATCGAAAGTCGATGGTTGTAATTTATACGATAGCACGGTACCAAACATTGAAAGTTGAAAGACACCGCGTCGTCTATAAGATTCCGTTAAATTGAAAAAATCTAACGAAATCTCAAGCGTTTAAAAAAGACAGTGAAGAGAGGTGAGATTTATTCGATGTTGGGTAAGAAAATTGCATTATTTCTGTTTGCAGCTGGAAAATTAACGAACGACGAAAGAGTTGGCTATGTTTATGAATCGATAATATTTTACTCTTTATTTTACCAAGTGAATTCGCGAATTCGATATTTTTGATATTCATCTTTGAAAATAGATGTCACGAGACTATCAAAATCACGACCAGAATTACAAATAAAATTGTAGTTTTTGGAAATTCTGATTCAGTATTCGGAGTCAATTTTAGCAATTTTTCAAGTCGAGGTTTGTCCAATTTCCGAACAAGGTCCACTACACCCACTCACTCCCACCTCAAAGTGGTTCTGATAGATTTTCTTATTAAGAGATTCCAGAAGTAAAATTAAAAGTTTCAAAATAAAAATTAAATCAGAATATCCAACGCAATTTCATTTTAAAGTCATTTTTTCATTTGATTTTTTTGAGTTATAAACCAATTAATACAAAAAATCGAAACAAAAACAAAAAAGAAGTGAAAAACACAAAATTTTTAAAAAATATCAGTGAAAAAACAACAAAATGGCATATGTTGTACGAACATATATTTTTTTATCCAAAATCGTAATGAAGTCTTGAAATAGAAAAGTCCTAAAATGAAATTTTATAAGTACCTATTTTTTCGATATATAAATAGAAAATCATAAGTAAAGTTATTTTAAAAAATGGGAACCAACAAAAATTATAATAATTTATGGTCTTTTCGTTGTTGAAATTTACATCCTGCCAAGTGCCATGACAGGTAACTTAGTTTATCCAAACCATCCAGGCGAAATAGAAGCAGAAACATTTTCAGAAAATTAAAAAAAAAATACAAACCCCTTGTGGGAAAAACCAAACAATTTAAAAAAATTAAGTTATTTAAAAAAAAGCCAACTTCAGAAAAAAAAACAAAAAACTAAACTATTTCTAGGAAAAAAATCTTACACATGGTGTCTACTGGATCTGAAAAATGAAAATTCTGGCCATTTTCATGAAATTTTTCCTGATTGGAATTTGTCCAAAAAAACGCTCCTTCTTCCTTCGGTCAAAAAATTCTAGAAAAAGAGAATGTTTAAAATTCTTTCTTTTGAAGAAAATTATAAAAATTGTCTTTCTTGTTTTTTTTGCCGGTATAGAAACCATGCCAAACAATTTTCACAAAAATGGCAATTTTTGAAAAAAAACGAGTAATTTTTAAAAGAAGTTAAAGGCCAAATTATTTTTTTAAAAAGTCATCTTCAAAAAAATATCAAACCACTGTTAAGTATACAAAAACATTAGGTTATTTTTAACTCATCGCCTCTTTCATCAAAAATTTTCTGAAAAAAAAAACAGTTTCAGTAATAAAATGAAAAAACTACAAATTTTTTAGAAAAGAATAAAGGACAAAGGAAAAAACAAATACCTAACTGAACCATTTTTATCAAAGTACTACTTCACCATCACCTACCTCCCTTCAAAAAAACTAAGCTATCTTTGAAAAAATACATAATTCCAAAATAAAAAGTAAAATAAAAAAACACGTTTTGAAAAAAAAGAAATCAAGTCATTTTCATGAAAATGCCAAGTTATTTTCAACCCCCCTTCCCCTCACTTTCCCTCAAAAAGCTTGAGCCGATTTCAGAAATGAAACCAAAAAAAAAAAAAAACGAATCATTTTCATAGAAAAAGAGACAAGGTAACAAAATAACTTCGGAAAAAAAAAATGTTAGTCCCCTTTCTCTTCATTCTCAAAAATCCTTTTCCATCCTTTCTCGTTTTCAAAAAAAAAAAATCGTTGAAACCATTTTCATGAAAAAACACCATCACCAATAGCGAAGCGGTCACCATTTTCAACCCAACATTTGAATCACTTGCCATCGAAACTGTGCAAAGAATAATGAAACCTAAAATTAAAATTCAAACATGAAATTGACAAAATTCATTTTTTTTCAATTTACTCCCAAAAAATTTAAATAAAAATAAAAAATTGATCAACTAAAAATTTTTAGAAATTATTTTCAAGAAGCACACTGAAGTCATTAAAAATTACTTGGTACCTACCTATGAAAAAAAATGAAAAATTTATAATTATCTTCCCTAAAATTCCAAATAAAATGAAAAAAAAAAACACAATAAAAATTAAAATTAAAGAAAATTAAAATTCAACTAAGTACATAATTATTTCGCGATTTTATTATTACAATACAACAAATGTTTCAAGAAACAAATGAAAAAATAAAAGGATTTCAATTACATATTTAAAATCAGAAAACCAATACTTAAGTAGGTAAAAATTTCCTATTAACAAACTTCAATTTTTAAGATCGAATGAAAATAATTTCAATAAATCTGATTCAAACAAAATTTTCCTTAATTTTTTTATTTAAAATAGAAAATTCTCCATACATTTCCCAATAACATAACTTTTTCATACTTTCAAACTTGAATCTCCTTTTCAGGCAAAATTCGGAGAAGAGAATGACTTCATACTCCCTCCGATTTGTCTCTCCAAATTTCTCCCTATTTTTCATTTCATTTTTGATGGAACCAAACACTGGTAATTCTAACTTCACACAAGTGTGCAATTCACTTTTCACCTACATGTATAAAAATTCTTATTATTTTTACACAATATTAAAAAAGAAAATGAAAAACCGATCGAGCATCTAAAAAAATACATATCTACGGCATCTCATATTCCACTTCCAGTACACAACCGACTAGGTGTCAATAAACCTCGAAAAAAGATATCTCCGACATTCATTATAAATTCCAATCGTCCTTTATTATCATTCGAATGCTATATCAAAATATCCTCGTATATATAAACCTCGTAGTAAAATTTTACGATTTTTAACTCGCCAGAGAGTAAACGCCATAACTTTTTATATCCTTAAAGAAAATGAATATAATTTCGTTTTCATCGAAATAAAAGTATACCTCAATTAACATAATTTCTTGGCCGGATCGTTCGATAGTTTACCAAACAAAAACCTTACAAGTTTCGATGCGTTCAATTCGACTGCGGATTACGTTAGGCCGAGGGACGTGGGACGCAACGCGAGAAAATTCGTTTATAGCAGAAATTCTCGCACTTTTGGTGGGTCGAAATGCGAATGATCGTTTGAAAGTTTTAATGTAACAATGTAAAATAAATTATCTTATCCCCTTTTCATTATTAAGAATGAAAAAAATTTTCCAATTAAGTTGAACTCGCGGTGATAAAGAAAGTTAATTTTTTTCCTTCTTCTTTTCATTAACGAGAATAATCATGCATTCAGTCCTAAAGTTAAATAATCGTTTAAATAATGAATTAATAGTCTTTCTTTGGTTGTTAAATTGTCATAAAGTTCGAATCACATTAAAACAAAGTAAAATAAGAAAAGTTTTCACTAATGTAATTTATCAAAAGAAGATGCTGGTTCCATTAGCCACAAAATTGTATTACAAAAGCCTATAAATTAACTTTTATATGACAATGTGATATTATACCTACGTAATTTCGAATTTTATAGGAATACTTTGTCGACGATATTTACCTATGGTTAAATTTTTAAAAACTTATTTCATTTTGTATCCATATCTCGATGTTGATTGCGAGTTTATCGAATTTCGTTTGTTATATTGACGTAGTCAGTCAAAATGTCCAATGTTGGTCTCATATCTTCAATGAATTTTTAATGATTCCATATTTTCGGGCAACTCTAATCAATTTTCAATACCCACGACAAAATTTACACGGGATATGCATCAGGTACTAAAATAAAAAGTGGGACGAACGATTGAATCTTTCCTGGTTGACTCATGCGAGTCCTTAATATTACCATGCAACTAGATTTTTTTTCAACTCCAATAAACATTTTTTTCTCTTTTCCCAGATTTCTTTTCAACTCTAGTCTTTCAACTTCAGAAAATTTTTTCTCTGTATATTTTTCAACTCAAATGAAATTAAATGTACCTATAGTCGGAAATTTCTTCCTAAAAATGTTTTCTCAAGATTTTGTTCAAAACTGGAATTTTTTAAAAATATATTTTTTCGAACTCTAAAATTTTTAGGGTGGAAAAATGCTGAAAATATTTGATTTGGAAAAATTTTAAGAAACTCAAGATGAAAAAATTTAAAGAGAATTTCAATTTTCAAAAAATTTTAAGATCAAATAGTTGAATTTTAGAGTTGGCAGTTGAGAAAAAAGCTCAAAAGATGAATGTAAAAACTTTGGGGCTAAAAAAATTTAAATGGAAAATTGTTGAAAGAAATCTTGGAGTGAAAAAAAAATGTTGAAAAAGAAATTTTAGAGTTGGGGACAAATTGTATTGGAGTTGAAAAATTGGAATTTAAAAAAATCTCGAGTCGAAAAAATCGAAAAAATTTCAAGTTTTGAAAAATACGTTGAGAAAAAAATTTCAGAGTTGAAAGTTGAAAAAATTTCAGAATTGAGAAAAGGTTTGGAGGAATAGATCTCAAAATTGAAAATAAATTACATTGGAATTGAAAAATATCTTGAGAAAAAGACTCTACAGTATGACACAAAAGTCTTGTCAACGGTAAACACTTCTCAATATCTCAGAACTGAAAAGAGATATAAACAAAGACATTTTCAAACGGCAATGTATTCTTGGTGACGAGGACATTGAAGATCGATAATAAAACTTCTAATCCTTCTTATAGGGTGGCCATAAATTGAGAAACCGGTTTGGGTCGAAAAATGGGGGTTCGGTTTGTTTATTGAAATACAGTCTACACCTGACGCGATTAAAATGTGATATGTTTTTTTGAAACCGGTTCAGCAGTTTTGAACCAGTTGTACATAATATCTAAAAAAGTGGAGATACGAAAAAAAGTTTGAAACAAAAGTTGTAGAGAATTAAAAAACGAACATTTTTTGTTCTATAACTATTTTTCCATCTTGCAATGGAAAGAAGATGTCGCACAAAAGGTTGGAGTATAATTTTTTCTTTACAAGTCGATAACGAGTTATCAAAAAATGGATATATCAAAAGTAGTGTGTAATAAAAGTTGTAGAGAGTTAAGAACTGAACATTTTACGTTCTGCAACTTTTTTTCCATATTGCAATGGAAAGAAGTCAGAAGTCATGGTACAAAGGACTCGAGAATAATGTTATCCTTTTTAACCCATAACTCTTCTCTATTGCTAGATGTAAAAAAAGCTACAGAACGTGAAATGTTCAGTTTTCAATTCTCTACAACTTTTATTTCAAACTTTTTTTGATATCTCCACTTTTTGGAAACCGTTGCAAGATGAACCCAATTTTTCCAAGTTTCTCGGGTGTTTCTTCACAAGTCGATAACCAGTTATTAAAAAGTGGAGATATCAAAAAAGTTTGAAATGAAAGTTTGTTATAGAAAATAGAAAACTGAACATTTCAAGTTTCGTACTATTTTTACATCTAGCAATGGAGAAGAGTTGTGGGCTATGAAAGAGAAAAAATTATACTCAAACTTTTTGTACAACTTCTTTCAAGATGAAAAAAAAGTTATAGAACAAAAAATGATTGTTTTTTAATTCTCTGCAACTTTTGTTTCATTTTTTCATAACTCCACTTTTTTTGATATTATTGGCAACTGGTTCGAAACTGCTGAACCGGTTTCAAAAAAACATATCACATTTTAATTGCGTCAGTGTGCAGACTTTATTTCAATAGAAAAAAAACGGACCCCCATTTTCTGACCCAAACCGGTTTCTTAATTTGTGGACACCATATAGGAAGGACTAGAAGTTTGATTATCGATCTTCAATGTCCTCGTCCCCAAGAATACATTGCCGTTTGAACCGGCTTTGTATCTCTTCTCAGTTCTGAGATATTGAGAAGTGTTTACCGTTGACAAGACTTTTGTGTCATACGGTACAGCTGAGAAAATTCTTGGAAAAGAGAAAAAATTTTATTGGAGTTGAAAAATTAAAATTCTAAAAAAATGTTAAAAGCGAAAAAATCCAAAAAATTTCAAGTTTTGAAAAATATATTGAGAAAAAATCAGAATTGAAAAACATCTATCTTGGGAATAAATTTTAGACCTCACCTGAGGAAAAATTTTGAAGAAGAAATGAGAAAAAATTACATTGGAGTTGGAAAATATCTTGAGCGAAAGATACTAGAGTTGAAAAAATTCTTGGAAAAGAGAAAAAAATCTTGAAGGCGAAAAAATCGAAGAAAAATTTTTCTGTTTTGTAAAATATATTGAGAAAAACAATTTAGAGTAGAAAAAATCTATCTTTGGAATAAATACCAAAGTTAAAAAAAAATGTAGACCTGACCTGAAAAAACATTTTGAGGAAGAAATTTCAAAGATGAGAAAAAATTACATTGGAGTTGAAAAATACCTCGAGAGGAAGATACCAGGGTTGAAAAATTTCTGAGAAAAAAGAAAAAATTATATTACTTGGAGTTGAAAAAATTCTAAAAATAAAAATTATATAAATTCAGAAAAAAATCGAGTTGCATCGTAATTGAAGATTCGCATCATGAGTCAAACAGGAAAGATTAAATCGTTCGCATAATTTTTATTTTCGTTCCTGATGCATATTCCGTGTAAATTTAGTCGTGGGTATTTTCAATTAAGACATTGTAGGTGGGTAAAATTTAATTCGAAATAATGAGAACAGACTAACTCATCGGTAGGAACCTACCTAATAAGCTCGTTACTCTGGGTAAAAGTTACTTCGCAGAAGAATAACAAAACAATCCAACTAACCCAAGAAATAGGTATAAAAAATCGTATAATTTTGTATACAAAAAGGTTTCTCATTTTCATTAAATCGTTTTTCAACCATCCACATAGCAAGGAGCCTGGGAAAGCTGCTACGTACCATATACCTAAGTATATAAGTAACTGTCAAGGGTAATTTATGCCGACCATAATCTCTGGAAAGTAAACATATTTCGCGAGTAAATTTCGACATTATTTTTATTCAGCTAACACATCGATTTTACCATTAATTCCTTTCTTCGGGCGCAGACAGCGCCGCGAACGGGCCAAAATGAATAAATCAAAAAATGAAATAGCTTAAAATTGTTGACAGATAAAAATGACAACGGTGTCGTTTTTCAAAAGCACCAGCTTTTTTGATTATTTCATTTCCTCTCGAGTGCGTAAAAAAGCTTTACCGAACATATATTCCTTAAAATTTTCTCTTAGTCGAATAAATGTTTTCCAGTAATGATTTTTTTCACAAATCGTACAGGCACGTTCGGTCGCGTAATAACCCATCGTTATGTTTTTAGTTCCAAATGAACCGGAGACATGAAAAATCTAAAGTCATGCATTTCTCTCTCAGACAACTAAAACATCTCGCAAAAGTCACGAATTCCGCAGCCGAGCTTGTTTTTTCTGCGAGTTTCGAGTTCGCCATCGGCACGAAATAATCTCAATTAAACACTTGCCAGAGAAAGACGAAGAAAATTTCAACGAGAGATACTCGTACAAGTATAATTTTTACAAAAGCAATTAAGATATGAGCTAGTTCGATTATCTCTGTACGAGTATTCCTCCTCCCCTCCCACTTTCCTATGCCTAGACTCGATGAATGTAGCTAGCTGCTAAAATTCGTCGAAACAACAACACGATACCATACGAAATTTATGTATATTATAATCCACTATATTATTTCGGAATATATTCGACGCGAAAACTACATGTAACTTTCAAAATAAATACCGTAGGCCGAATTTCTTCCTCGTATGATATGAAACTTCATCTCAGATGTTCTAATCGCTTCGGGTAGATTTTAACAATGTTCCAAATGCTGGATAAACAATGCAAAAAATAATAAGTACGGTGCCCCGGTGATATGGTAGCCCTTTCTATTGACATCGTAGGCGATTTATTTGAACAGCGAGTAGATATGTGTAGATATTTGACAAATAAGTAAATTTTACACCGCAGCTTAATTCTCATTCTTCTCCAGATTTGTTTGGATAAAAAGTTCTTAAGAAGATGGCTCGAAAATTGGAAAAATTGAATGTGTTTTTTCATTATAAAATTTCCAAATTTTCTCCTCTTCGATATCTTTAAAATTCAAATTTTACACTTCTTAGTGTACCTATTTCTTCAATTTGTGAGTTTTGATTTTTTTTTTCAAAATTTTTCCTCAACTGTTTTTTCAAATGTATACTAGTTAAATCGTTTGAACTGTGTGTTTATCTGAAAATTAAATGTCCATAGATCAATAAAATCGAAAATCCTATGGACTTATGGAAAATTCCATAAAACCGAATATGTAAACTTTTAGAATCGTGAAAACAAAATGTTTAATGGAAACTCCATAAATTGATCAAATTACAAATTGACATAAAAAAATACCCATAAAATCAATGAAATTAAGTATTAATTTATGGTTCTGGACAAAATTCCATAAATTTATAAAATCGTAACTTCAGGATCCTCCATAAAATTTCATAAAATTGATGAAATCATAAGTAAATTAATCATTTTGCCCTAGTAGTCAAATGATATCCATTTTATTTCCACTTTGATATCTGTTATATGTCTATATGATGGATAAAATGTCCCAATTTTGTGGATATTCAATAATATATCAGGCTATATCCACTCTACATCCATTGATATCAGCATACCAACAACCTACATCCACCTGATATCCCGAGAAATCATATGGATATCTCTGGGATATCATATAGCTTTCAAACAGACATTCTTTGTAGATTATACCATATATATCAGGTGATATCCATTGATATACCATAAACTTTGGATGGATATCCTATGACATCCATTTGAAATCTATGGTGTGCCAATTTAATATCCATTTGAAATCGATAATATTTCATTGGATATCATAAAAATGTCTTCTATCCATTATTGAATGAATAAACTGAGTCAAATTCAATTGAAATTAAAAAAAAAACCTTACGCAGTCGCGTAAGGTAACCGACTTTTCGGTTTTCACATACAACGTAATGTAAATTTATTAGCATCGAAGGATGATTCAACTCGAAAAATTAAGGCCAAATTTGAAATCAACAATCCTTTTTACATAATTTATATTGCTTCTTTCCAAGTTAAGTTCAAAATTTTGAACTTCGATACCCCTTATGACATCTAGGGAAATTCAAATCGAAAAACTAAGGCCTTTGAAATCAGTTTCAAGTTATTACTCGAAATTAAAATTTTTGCCCAGTACCCAATTCCAAAATTTTGGACCTCTAAGCTGTCTAATGTACATAGGGGAACCTAGGGGGCTGAAATCGAAAAACCAAAGCCTAATTTGAAACATAACCCCAAATTACATAAAAGCTGTATGTATAATTTTAAAGTAATTGCCGAAATTGAAATTTCAGCCTTTCCCTCCTCCATCCCCTCAGGCATCCTCAAGTCCCTAGGGACATCTAGGAGATTCGAATCAGTAAAACAAAGACAAATTCGGAATCCGCGACCCACAATGTGTCAGAATGTGCCCTTTTACCGAATTTTGAATGCCAAAATGCAAAATGTGAGTTTTGAACCTCTCATTACGCCCTTTAGTGACCGTTTTTTGAGTAAAGGAGGCGTCCCGCAAAAAAGTTAGTGAAGGACGTTGTAGAGAATTAAATTTACTTTCGTCAGTGTGTCATCACATTTTTTTGAGTGGGCTTCAAAAAAACTGTTAATCAATTTTCAGCTACCTGGTGGATGGCATACCTGAACCGATTGAACTGAAATTTTTACTGTATCACCTTCCAACTTTCCTCTGTCACTTCTGAAAATTTCAGCTCAATTGGTTCAGGGGTTCTTGAAAAATAAAAATTTAAAGCGTTCTGCAACTTTTACTTCATTTGATTGAAATTTCTAAAATTCCCACCTTTTTTATTTTATTCAAATTTCTCAAAGTTCAAAGTAAGATATCTCGAAAACGGCTGATTGGATTTTAAATCGGTTTGAAAATCTCAAAATTTCGATCCTTCCTCTACGATTTTTGTAATATCTGTCCCCTTATGAAAGTTCACAGCTTTCGTGTTTAATCAAAGACAAAAGTGTACCTTTTTCATTAAAATTTCACAAATTTTTTTTTATTCATTTATTCAAATTTCTCAAACTTTAAAGTTCAATATTTCGAAAACGGTTGAATGGATTTCAAATCGGTTTGAAAATCTCAAAATTTAAATCCTTCCTCTACAAGTTTTACCGACTTTTTTGTAATTTGTGTTTTTTTCTGAAAGTTCGCCGCTTTCGAGTTTAATCAAAGACAAAAGTGTACATCATTCATTCAAATTTATCAAAGTTCAAAGTTGTGATATGTGTTTCCTTCTGAAAGTTCACAGTTTTCGAGTTTAATCAAAGACAAAATTGTACCTTTTCCATTCAAATTTCTCAAATTTTCACCTTTTTCATTCATTTATTCAAATTTCTCAAACTTCAAAGTTGAATATCTCGAAAACGGCCGAATGGATTTCCGAGATATCTTACTTTGAACTTTGAGAAATTTGAATGAATGATGTACACTTTTGTCTTTGATTAAACTCGAAAGCGGCATTGTTAATCCTAAAGACTAAACCTCACCTCACCTTGACATTCAGTCGGTCTAAAAAAATCTTCGTTTTGAAAATTCCAAAATTACGATGAAAAAAAATTTCAAAAAATTACTCCGCCAGCGGGATTCGAACGCGGGACCTTCCGCACTGTGAGCCATCGCTCTGTCCATTCAGCTACCGGAGCAGCTTGCCCAAATGTGTTTGACAACGATATACATGTCACTAAACTACGTAAAACTACCCCCCCCATGCGCGCGTACGCGTACGCATACGTATACACGCGTACGCATACGTATACACGCGTACTACGTCATTAATATTTTCCTGTCATGAATTGTTTCCCAATTTTGTCTTTGATTAAACTCGAAAACTGTGAACTTTCAGAAGAAAACACATATCACAACTTTGAACTTTGAGAAATTTGAATGAATGATGTACACTTTTGTTTTTGATTAAACTCGAAAGCGGCGAACTTTCAGAAAAAAACACAAATTACAAAAATTGTAGAGGAAGGATTTAAATTTTGAGATTTTCAAACCGATTTGAAATCCATTCAACCGTTTTCGAAATATTGAACTTTAAAGTTTGAGAAATTTGAATAAATGAATAAAAAAAAAATTGTGAAATTTTAATGAAAAAGGTATACTTTTGTCTTTGATTAAACACGAAAGCTGTGAACTTTCATAAGGGGACAGATATTACAAAAATCGTAGAAGAAGGATCGAAATTTTGAGCAATTTTTGTGATATGTGTTTTCTTCTGAAAGTTCGCCGCTTTCGAGTTTAATCAAAGACAAAAGTGTACATCATTCATTCAAATTTCTCAAAGTTCAAAGTAAGATATCTCGAAAACGGCTGAATGGATTTTTAATCGGTTTAAAAATCTCAAAATTTCGATCCTTCCTCTACAATTTTCGTGATATGTGTTTTCTTCTGAAAGTTCACAGCTTTCGAGTTTAATCGAGGACAAAATTGTACCTTTTCCATTCAAATGTCTCATATTTTCACCTTTTTTATTCATTTATTCAAATTTCTCAAACTTCAAAGTTCAATATCTCGAAAATGGTTGAATGGATTTCAAATCGGTTTGAAAATCTGAAAAGTTCAAGCTTTCCTCTAAAATTTTTGTGATATGTGTCCTCTTCTGAAAGTTCGCAGCTTTCGAGTTTATTCAAGGACAAAGTGTACATTTTTCAGTCAAATTTCTCAAAGTTCAAAGTTAGATATCTCGAAAACGACTAAATGGATTTTAAATCGGTTTGAAAATCTCAAAATTTCGATTCTTCCTCTACAATTTTTGTGATATGTGTTTTCTTCTGAAAGTTGGCCGCTTTCGAGTTTAATCAAAGACAAAAGTGTACATCATTCATTCAAATTTCTCAAAGTTCAAAGTAAGATATCTCAAAAAAAAACCTTACGCAGTCGCGTAAGGTAACCGACTTTTCGGTTTTCACATACAACGTAATGTAAATTTATTAGCATCGAAGGATGATTCAACTCGAAAAATTAAGGCCAAATTTGAAATCAACAATCCTTTTTACATAATTTATATTGCTTCTTTTCAAGTTAAGTTCAAAATTTTGAACTTCGATACCCCTTATGACATCTAGGGAAATTCAAATCGAAAAACTAAGGCCTTTGAAATCAGTTTCAAGTTATTACTCGAAATTAAAATTTTTGCCCAGTACCCAATTCCAAAATTTTGGACCTCTAAGCTGTCTAATGTACATAGGGGAACCTAGGGGGCTGAAATCGAAAAACCAAAGCCTAATTTGAAACATAACCCCAAATTACATAAAAGCTGTATGTATAATTTTAAAGTAATTGCCGAAATTGAAATTTCAGCCTTTCCCTCCTCCATCCCCTCAGGCATCCTCAAGTCCCTAGGGACATCTAGGAGATTCGAATCGGTAAAACAAAGACAAATTCGGAATCCGCGACCCACAATGTGTCAGAATGTGCCCTTTTACCGAATTTTGAATGCCAAAATGCAAAATGTGAGTTTTGAACCTCTCATTACGCCCTTTAGTGACCGTTTTTTGAGTAAAGGAGGCGTCCCGCAAAAAAGTTAGTGAAGGACGTTGTAGAGAATTAAATTTACTTTCGTCAGTGTGTCATCACATTTTTTTGAGTGGGCTTCAAAAAAACTGTTAATCAATTTTCAGCTACCTGGTGGATGGCATACCTGAACCGATTGAACTGAAATTTTTACTGTATCACCTTCCAACTTTCCTCTGTCACTTCTGAAAATTTCAGCTCAATTGGTTCAGGGGTTCTTGAAAAATAAAAATTTAAAGCGTTCTGCAACTTTTACTTCATTTGATTGAAATTTCTAAAATTCCCACCTTTTTTTTTTATTCAAATTTCTCAAAGTTCAAAGTAAGATATCTCGAAAACGGCTGATTGGATTTTAAATCGGTTTGAAAATCTCAAAATTTCGATCCTTCCTCTACGATTTTTGTAATATCTGTCCCCTTATGAAAGTTCACAGCTTTCGTGTTTAATCAAAGACAAAAGTGTACCTTTTTCATTAAAATTTCACAAATTTTTTTTTATTCATTTATTCAAATTTCTCAAACTTTAAAGTTCAATATTTCGAAAACGGTTGAATGGATTTCAAATCGGTTTGAAAATCTCAAAATTTAAATCCTTCCTCTACAATTTTTACCGACTTTTTTGTAATTTGTGTTTTTTTCTGAAAGTTTGCCGCTTTCGAGTTTAATCAAAGACAAAAGTGTACATCATTCATTCAAATTTATCAAAGTTCAAAGTTGTGATATGTGTTTCCTTCTGAAAGTTCACAGTTTTCGAGTTTAATCAAAGACAAAATTGTACCTTTTCTATTCAAATTTCTCAAATTTTCACCTTTTTTATTCATTTATTCAAATTTCTCAAACTTCAAAGTTGAATATCTCGAAAACGGCCGAATGGATTTCCGAGATATCTTACTTTGAACTTTGAGAAATTTGAATGAATGATGTACACTTTTGTCTTTGATTAAACTCGAAAGCGGCATTGTTAATCCTAAAGACTAAACCTCACCTCACCTTGACATTCAGTCGGTCTAAAAAAATCGTCGTTTTGAAAATTCCAAAATTACGATGAAAAAAAATTTCAAAAAATTACTCCGCCAGCGGGATTTGAACGCGGGACCTTCCGCACTGTGAGCCATCGCTCTGTCCATTCAGCTACCGGAGCAGCTTGCCGAAATGTGTTTGACAACGATATACATGTCACTAAACTACGTAAAACTACCCCCCCATGCGCGCGTACGCGTACGCATACGTATACACGCGTACGCATACGTATACACGCGTACTACGTCATTAATATTTTCCTGTCATGAATTGTTTCCCAATTTTGTCTTTGATTAAACTCGAAAACTGTGAACTTTCAGAAGAAAACACATATCACAACTTTGAACTTTGAGAAATTTGAATGAATGATGTACACTTTTGTCTTTGATTAAACTCGAAAGCGGCGAACTTTCAGAAAAAAACACAAATTACAAAAATTGTAGAGGAAGGATTTAAATTTTGAGATTTTCAAACCGATTTGAAATCCATTCAACCGTTTTCGAAATATTGAACTTTAAAGTTTGAGAAATTTGAATAAATGAATAAAAAAAAAATTGTGAAATTTTAATGAAAAAGGTATACTTTTGTTTTGTCTTTGATTAAACACGAAAGCTGTGAACTTTCATAAGGGGACAGATATTACAAAAATCGTAGAAGAAGGATCGAAATTTTGAGCAATTTTTGTGATATGTGTTTTCTTCTGAAAGTTCGCCGCTTTCGAGTTTAATCAAAGACAAAAGTGTACATCATTCATTCAAATTTCTCAAAGTTCAAAGTAAGATATCTCGAAAACGGCTGAATGGATTTTTAATCGGTTTGAAAATCTCAAAATTTCGATCCTTCCTCTACAATTTTCGTGATATGTGTTTTCTTCTGAAAGTTCACAGCTTTCGAGTTTAATCGAGGACAAAATTGTACCTTTTCCATTCAAATGTCTCATATTTTCACCTTTTTTATTCATTTATTCAAATTTCTCAAACTTCAAAGTTCAATATCTCGAAAATGGTTGAATGGATTTCAAATCGGTTTGAAAATCTGAAAAGTTCAAGCTTTCCTCTACAATTTTTGTGATATGTGTCCTCTTCTGAAAGTTCGCAGCTTTCGAGTTTATTCAAGGACAAAGTGTACATTTTTCAGTCAAATTTCTCAAAGTTCAAAGTTAGATATCTCGTAAACGACTAAATGGATTTTAAATCGGTTTGAAAATCTCAAAATTTCGATTCTTCCTCTACAATTTTTGTGATATGTGTTTTCTTCTGAAAGTTGGCCGCTTTCGAGTTTAATCAAAGACAAAAGTGTACATCATTCATTCAAATTTCTCAAAGTTCAAAGTAAGATATCTCAAAAACGGCTGAATGGATTTTAAATCGGTTTGAAAATCTCAAAATTTCGATCCTTCCTCTACAATTTTTGTGATATGTGTTTTCTTCTGAAAGTTCACAGCTTTCGAGTTTAATCGAGGACAAAATTGTACCTTTTCCATTCAAATGTCTCACATTTTCACCGTTTTTATTCATTTATTCAAATTTCTCAAACTTCAAAGGTCAATATCTCGAAAACGGTTGAATGGATTTCAAATCGGTTTGAAAATCTGAAAATTTCAAGCTTTCCTCTACAATTTTTGTGATATGTGTCCTCTTCTGAAAGTTCGCAGCTTTCGAGTTTATTCAAGGACAAAGTGTACATTTTTCAGTCAAATTTCTCAAAGTTCAAAGTTCAATATCTCGACAACGGCTGAATGGATTTCAAATCGGTTTGAAAATCTCAAAATTTCAATCCTTCCTCTACAATTTTTGTGATATGTGTTTTCTTCTGAAAGTTCACCACTTTCGAGATTACTCAAAGACAAAAGTGTACATAAACGTATATATATATATATATATATATACAGGCATGCTGCAGCCTTACGAGACCCGTTTTGGATATCTTACTATCCTTATTAGGCCCGTTTTTACCTTGCGAGGCCCGAAATCGGGTCTCGCAACGTCATGCCATATAAAGTGGTTTTTCATGATGTATGCATACTCAGGAGTCTGTAGGCAGAGGGTCTCGCAAGGTCGTTTGTATATCTTTGTATATAATTTACCTCGCCTCTCTGCACACAGCAACATTTGGAAACTTCAACCATGCGCCATTCAAATACGAATCAAGCTAAAGGGATGGCGCTTGCACAGTGAAATTCGGCTCATTTTCTATTATTTTTTCCGCTCCACACATCGGCGGTATTACCCGACCCTTAATTTATGCCGATTTTTAAAGTTTCGGGCCTCACAGTGCCTGTATTATCTCCTTTTGCAAAACGGGTCTCGCAAGGTTAGTATGATCCATATATATATATATATATATATATGTAAGGAAACCTCGTTTTTTCTCACACGTCCTATCGTGTTCAGAAGGTCCTAAAACGTGAAGAAAAGTTGGTCCCGACGTCCATTTCAACCATGATGAACAATTTAGTACTCGACTTTTCCATAAATGGAAAAGTCGGTAAAACAGCTGAATGGATTTTAAATCGGTTTGAAAATCTCAAAATTTCGATCCTTCCTCTACAATTTTCGTGATATGTGTTTTCTTCTGAAAGTTCACAGCTTTCGAGTTTAATCGAGGACAAAATTGTACCTTTTCCATTCAAATGTCTCACATTTTCACCGTTTTTATTCATTTATTCAAATTTCTCAAACTTCAAAGGTCAATATCTCGAAAACGGTTGAATGGATTTCAAATCGGTTTGAAAATCTGAAAATTTCAAGCTTTCCTCTACAATTTTTGTGATATGTGTCCTCTTCTGAAAGTTCACAGCTTTTGAGTTTATTCAAGGGCAAAGTGTACATTTTTCATTCAAATTTTTCAAAGTTCAAAGTTCAATATCTCGACAACGGCTGAATGGATTTCAAATCGGTTTGAAAATCTCAAAATTTCAATCCTTCCTCTACAATTTTTGTGATATGTGTTTTCTTCTGAAAGTTCACCACTTTCGAGATTACTCAAAGACAAAAGTGTACATAAACGTATATATATATATATATATATAGGCATGTTGCAGCGTTGCGAGACCCGTTTTGGATATCACGCTATCCTTATTAGGCCCGATTTTACCTTGCGAGGCCCGAAATCGGGTCTCGCAACGTCATGCCATATAAAGTGGTTTTTCATGATGTATGCATACTCAGGAGTCTGTAGGCAGAGGGTCTCGCAAGGTCGTTTGTATATCTTTATATACAAATTACCTCGCCTCTCTGCACACAGCAACATTTGAAAACTTTAACCATGCGCCATTCAAATACGAATCAAGCTAAAGGGATGGCGTTTGCTCAGTGAGATTCGTCTCATTTTCTACTATTTTTTCCGCTCCACACATCGGCGGTATTACCTGACCCTTCATTTATGCCAATTTTTAAAGTTTCGGGCCTCACAGTGCCTGTATTATCTCCTTTTGCAAAACGGGTCTCGCAAGGTTAGTATGATCCATATATATATATATATATATAAGGAAACCTCGTTTTTTCTCACACGTCCTATCGTGTTCAGAAGGTCCTAAAACGTGAAGAAAAGTTGGTCCCGACGTCCATTTCAACCATGATGAACAATTTAGTACTCGACTTTTCCATAAATGGAAAAGTCGGTAAAAATCACGGCTGGACATTGAATGAAAAGCACATGATCTTGGGGTTTGAAAACTCAAATTTCAATTGAAATTTTAAAAAAGTGAAATAAATACTTTAAGGTTTAGAAATTTAATATGTCATAAATCTATGAACAGAAATGGAATAGAACTTCACATAAATGATTCAAAAATCAAAATTCAACAAAGAATGAAAATTTACATAGTTTTTGAATTTTTGGTGTGGCTTTCACTAGGGATTTAAACTGAATGGTTTA
The DNA here is from genome assembly GCA_033439095.1 of Pseudococcus viburni. Classification (NCBI taxonomy): domain Eukaryota; kingdom Metazoa; phylum Arthropoda; class Insecta; order Hemiptera; family Pseudococcidae; genus Pseudococcus; species Pseudococcus viburni. The sequence continues at coordinate 49,963 of JAVBJF010000554.1, read as the reverse complement.
ATATAAAATTGTTTTGTTAGAGTTATATATTATTGAATCGTAAAATTTTTGGTTATTGGTTTGGCAGTTGGCTAAGTTCAAATTTGGCTGTTTATTTGGTCAAGTTGTGTTATATTCATGTAAAATAATTGTTTCGTTCAAGTTATTTTGTTAATACATACCTATGTTACAAAAATTTTAGAAGTTATTATCACCGTTATGTTATTTACCAGTTTTGTATAGGTTTAAATCCCTAGTATTCACAAAGTATACAATTGTACTGATTGTGAGTAACAGCTACTATTTCACTCACTATGTATCTATTACTCAACACTTTATTATAGAAAAACTTCTTTAATAATACTCCACTCATTAAGAAAAAGCCACTCATAAAACACAAAAATTACACCATGTTTTCTGTTATAAATCACCAATTTACCACAAGGTTGTTGATGTTGGTTGATATCTCAAGAAATCCATGCATATCACTCTACATAGTTACAATATCCAATAGACATGGCAAAAAGTAAATCATCATTCGAATATCCTATGGATGTCTTAATTTTCATGTTAAAGGTATATCATTATAATGATATCATAATGATATCTCATATCATATACCTTTGTATATATATTTTTTGGATATGTACTGATGTATGACGGACGTAGTTGATATCTTTGGAAGGCTATTCGATATTGCTAAAAGAGATTACATGGAGTAAATCCTTTCTAAATCATTTTTAAATCACAAAACTCTATTCAGATATCCATATGACGTGTAATAGCCACAATTGGCTAACTAGGGTGGAAGCATAAACAACCAGAAATGACCAGAAACGACCATTTTAAAAAAAAATTCTTCTGGTTGAAGAAAGGACAATCAGAAAATAAAGAGATCAGTCGTCTCTGGTGGTTTTTGAAAAAACCAACAGAAACGACAAACAAAGGCCATTTCAAAAAATTGTAAAATAGTCGTTTTTCGTCTTATTTGAACAAACGACCACCAAAGACCATTTTAAAAAAAATTAGAAAATGGTCATTTTTTGTAATTTTTGAAAAAATGACCAAAAAAAACAACTCTATAAAATTAGAAAATGGTCGTTTTTTGTCGTTTTTGAACAAAAGGCCCATCAACGACTATTTAAGAGTTTGGAAAATGGTTGTATTTTGTCGCTTTTGGAGAAACGACTGGAAACGACTATTTTAAAAAATAATTGGAGAACGGTCGTTTTTCGTCTTCGTCGTTTAAAAAAAAAAACGACCAACAACGACCATTCCACAAAATTGTAAAATTGTCGTTTTCGTATTTTTTGAAGAAACGACATAACTAAAATATTGGGAAAAAACTTTTTTTTGTCGTTTTTGAAAAAACTATCAGAAACCAGCCGATTGCAGCAGTGGAAAATAGTCGTTTTTCGTCGTTTTTGAACAATCGACCACCAAAGATCAGTTAAGAAAAATGAAAATGGTTATTTTTTGTTGTTTTTGAAAAACGACCAACAACGACCATTGCACAAAATTAGAAAATGGTTGTTTATCGTCGTTTTTGAAAAAAAAAAACTACCAAAAACAACCAGCAACGACCATTTCAGAAAATTGAAAAATAATCCGTTTTTGTTCTTTTTGAAATACCGATTATTTTGGAAAATATTGTTGTTTTTCGTCGTTTTTTGAAGAAATGACCAGAAACGACTAAATTACATACACATTGAAAAATGGTTTTTTGTCGTTTTTGAAAAAACTACCAATATAGGCGCACCCAGAAATTGTGTAAGACAGAGGCTCAGATTTTGAGAAAAATGGGAGGGGGTCAAAATTCAATGAAAAAATGAAGTAACCTGTTATTTCAGTGAGGCTGGAGCAGTTGGGGTATTTTCAGCTGACAAATAATATATACCTACAGATTTGAGCGAAGAAAAATTGAAAAATCCTGATATTTAATGTTTTTTTTTTTAGTAAAAATTACTGATTTTTTTTGATAAATGGGACATTGATTGAGAAATTAGTAACTTTTGACCGAAAAATCAGTGAAAAATCACTCATTTTCAATGAAAATTGTTTTACTGATTAAAAAAGACAGAATTTTTGCAAATAACTGATTCAAATTTAAAGGAAGGTATCTTTATTTAAGAACTGGTTACTAAAATGGGTGAAATTTTTTTTAAAATCATACTCTTATTTGACATTTTTATGATAAAAAAATCCCCTTGCCGAGCTTAAAGATGGGGCTCGAGCCCCCTGAGCCCCCCCTGGTTGCATTCCTGACTACCAATGATTGACCAAATTACAATTATAGAAAATGGTCGTTTTACCAGTGACTTTGGTAAAATTTCCACAAATTAATGGGATAAAAAATTTTAAATTACCTATTATAAATTGATGGTTTTTATTTCAAAATTCCATAAATTAATACAATCGTTAATTTTTGATCTTCCTCAAAATGTGCAAATTAATAAAAAAAAAACTAAATAAATGTGAGCCTGGATATAGAAACCACCCTTAGGTGTAAAAAATGGTTTTTGAGTGGAGGTTCTCCTTTGATTCTATACCTTCTGAAACGCCCAAAATCAGTGTCAACTCAGAAATCAATTTTTTACACCTAAGGGTGGTTTATATATCCAGGCTCACAAATAAGCATACGATTTTAATAAAAAATTACGGTTGATAGCAGTTTCATAAAATTAATAAATTGTTGACCTTTTGGTTCTAATATCAGGAATTTATGATATTATTACAAATTCTATACGTAAAATCAACTGATTTGAAATCTTCGAGTGAAGATTCTAGTAAAAAATTGCATAAATTATTGACAAATGTTCAAATTTGTAATCCTGAGAAAAATTCCATAAAATCAATAATCGCAAATCTATGGTTTCGAAGAAACTTCAATAAATTGTCGAATTCAAAAATTCATAATATTTCTCAAAATTTATGTAATCTTAAATTAATGATTTTCTTGAAAAACCCATAATTTCATAAAACTGCAAATTCAAGTTGCCAATGAAAAATGTATGATGTAAGTACGTTTACCGAAAAAATTGTCATAAAATCAAGATTTTAATAAATTGTTGGATTCCAGTTTCAGAAATTTATGAACCTCAATCGAGTTCCATAAAATGAATGAAATTGTAAATGCAACATTCTGAGGAAAATTTTTTTAAACCTATGAATGAGCACATTTATGGTCCAGATGAAACTTTCGTAAAATGATAATAAAATCCTTAATCCATGATTTCGATGAAAATATTCAAAAAATCTATTTCCTCAAAGAATGAGCAAAGATGAGCAAAATCGAAATAAATATCGAATAAGTAAACTCAGTTGAGAAAGTACAATTAAATTTTCTAAATTTTGGCCTCCACCTCTCAATTCTTCTCCTACATCCTAACAACAAAAATATCCCCAAAAAATAGGTCAAAAATAAAATTGAATTTCAGCACGTTCTCCTTCACACTTCATATTCAATTAACCCAACTCAACACAAGTTTGACTTACAACCTAACACAATACACATACCTGTTACCCAGTACCTACTTCTAATTTCACATGAAAATTTTCAACAGGGTCAATTTTTCATTGATAAATTCTCACCGTGCAATAAAATAAATCAAACGAACGTGTTTCCCCGTGTATTATTTTTATATCTCCGGTGTATTCTGAATTTGATTGCTCCGTGTATTTCAAATACACGTATTTCACGATACCCTGGGTAATGTAAACGTTATAGATTAACACAGGGGGCAAAAAAAGCGCGAGGAAAGAGATAATCAATGGAGCAAAACAATAATACATAAAATGAATTGTTTCAATCTCCGCAGTAAAAAATGAAAGAAAAAAAATCATCCAATTTGTATCTTTTTTCCTTCTCTTATGTATCAATCAAGTCCATATAGCTGTTACGACAGCATTGTTAATACAGATAGGTAAAGGTAAAATCACCTACAGGAACTTATTCCGGCAATTAATTTAATTAAAAACCAATACCTTCGATAATTGTTTACCATCCCTAGGAAAATTTCCAACTCCTAAATTAATCCCATCGATAAATAAAAGTGACCATAAAAGTAAAACCATATTATGATCATTGGTGTCGTATTCCATTACAACGTTCATCGATCTCTGTCGTCTGTCGCATTCGCATACAAAGCTACGTCAAGTGATTAGAAACAAAAAACAGCGTCTAACACACTTTTAGCAACTTTCGCAAGAATAAATTATACAACTTCACATCTTCTAGCGAGAATATAACTCTCAGAAAATGCTGCCAGTTGGCCCGACGAGTAACTTTTCACTTCACCTCAAAGCTGTGTTCTGCATAACTCAATAAAAAATAAAACTATGAAACGTTTTTAAGTTATCACATTTTCGAATATGCTTTCAATTGATTTTTCTCCTTCGACGTTGTTTCGTTTTCAATTGTTAACGTCAAAAGTAAACTGCCCTTTTTTTTTCGGGTTACAGCCAATGTAGACTTGTTCGATGAATATTTATACAAATTTCGATTCGTGTACGAAATGATAATACTCGATCGAAATAGATAATCGGGGTATCGGATTAGCCATTATTTTTGGATAAGAAGCGATATTTAATTATTCCAGAACGTTGTCGAGCTCACGTATATCGAAGTGATATTAATAATGAAAATGCATGGTCCAGCGATATTGCCGCATTGTTCATTGTTGTCGGTATCATCGTTTATTATAGACTATAGAAGGTACCTTGCGATGTAAATTAAATGCTCCAAGAAAAGAATGCCAAGGACCGTAAAGATATTTTCATAATAACCTTCCGTATACATTCTGTGCATGAAATGAGGCAAAAAAACAAGCATTTTGAACGTTTCGAAAACCTAAAATTTATAAACTACCGGTACCTGATACCCATTTAAAAATAACTCCCATGTTACATACAAATAAGAATTTAGCTCGGAATAAAATAGATTTTATAACTGATAAAAATAGCTCGGAATAAAATTGATTTTATAACTGATAAAAATAAAAATTTGTTAGGTTAGGTTAGGTTGAATACCGAATAAAAACAAAGAGTCGTCCTGATTTTCATTTTAACCCACTCATATGGTGTTCCTCGATGAAAAAAAATTCTAGACAAATTTTAGTACCCTCTCTCACCCCCTCCCATTCGAAATTAGGTCTAGTTTAGTGCATTATTTTTAAGAATTTTCAACTTCAGCGACAATGTAGGGAATTTTTTGTTCTTTGCCACAAAATGATATCTCTTAAAAGTGAATTCGCGATAATTTTTTCTTAAATCGTCATGCATTACTTCACGTTTTTTTCGGCCTCGTGAAATTTTCAAACGTAAAAAGTATCATTCCTGGGAAAATAATCCCAGGGGGACAAAATATCCCGAAAAACATCCTTTTACCGATTGTATCATGTACTTGAAGACTTAAACATAAACGTCACGGACCTTATTAGTAGGATATGTCAAAACTTGAGGGGCGGGGGGGGGGGGTGAATGGTTATTCGTTCAAGTTCGAAAAAACACCAGCATTTTCTCGACATTTATTCCTATTCCGAATTTTCTCAAAATTTCCAACCTGAAATTTTTTCTGCGATTTTTCAAATTTAGAATTTAAAAAAAAAATTCAAGTGAAGACCAATTAATACAGGGTGTTCCATGAATCGTCAGTCAAACATATTTTTTTGGATATATATATAAAAAAATGAGATGAACATGTTGCCTATTTTCAGAATTGAAGGGGCAAATTCTGCTTCTAAAAAAGTCATCCATGTAAAAAAATTTTTCATCCATGGGAATGGATAGCACTTTGAAAAATGAAAACTGAGCAAATTTTCACTTGATGATTTTTTGCCTTTCTTTAAAATTGAAGGGGTTCTAAAAAAAATTGTTCAAGAAAAATTCTCAAAAAATTAACTGATCAAGGGGGATGTACGTTGAAAACTGAAGAAATTTTGTTCTGTACACTTTTTGCCTAGCATCGAAAATGAAGGGGCTTAAGGTCATTAAAAATTGAGAAAATTTGAAAACTTTTTGAAGCTCATTTATTTTGAGTGACCCGTAGCCCCTTCATTTTCGATGCTAGGCAAAAAGTCTACAGAACAAAATTTCTTCAGTTTTCAACGTACTATTCATTCCCTTGATCAGTTAATTTTTTGAGAATTTTTCTTGAACAATTTTTTTAGAGCCCCTTCACTTTTAAAGAAAGCCAAAAAAATCATCAAGTGAAAATTTGCTCAGTTTTCAAAGTACCTACTATCTATTCGTCTATTCCCATGGTTGAAAAAAATTTTTTACTTGATTTTTTTAGAAGCAGCATTTGCCCCTTCAATTTTGAAAATAGGCAACATGTTCATCTCAAGTTTTTTTTCAGTGGTACCCGGTTTAGTTATATCCAAAAAAATATGTTTGGCAGAAGATTCACGGAACTAAGCATATAAATCCGAAATAACTAGAAGCTTCTTCGCCATCTTCCAGTGAGGGAGAAAAGACAGACTTAGGTTTGAGTAAAAAAATTTCCAAAAGTCTCCGTATATTTTTCGAAAAATTTGTTTTGATTTGAAATAATGAAAAAAATCGTATTTTAAGTCGACAAAATGGGACAAAATAAAATTCTTACTTGCAGGTCCCATTTTTCATATACGGTTTTTCAACTTATACCTACTCAGGATTGTGACGTAAAATAAATGACGTATTTTTTTTTTTTATTCTACAAGAAGAATAAGCCGTGTAAAATAGCTTCCTATTCTACGGTAGAATGTAGAATGTGTAAAATGAGTAGAATGCTAAAAAAAAAAGAAAAGAAATTTCGTAAATTTTACAATTTTCTTACTCAGAAATTCGGAATTCGAAAATTTGGAAACCCACATTTTCTTCTTCCGTTGACTAATTAATAATTCAATGATAGATCAAGATCGGTAAGTAGACAGCGTTTTTTTAGTTTGTTGAATGGAAATTTTGTTCATTCTACACATTCTACATTTATTCTACACATTCTACATTTATTCTACACATTCTACATTTATTCTACACATTCTACATTTATTCTACACATTTTACGCCGAAGTGTAAAATAAAGTACTATTCTACGCATAAACGCCCTAGATTTCTTGGACTTATAAATAGTGACCTGATATTAATTGGTCTTTACTTCATTTATTTAAATTTTTTTTCAACTGCAAAATTTTTTCCAAGTTTACAAATTTTTACAATCATTTCAACAATATTTCCTAATTCCAAGTTCAAATTTTTTTCAAATTTTTTTGTAAGTTCTAGAGTTTTTATTTTCTGGAATTTTTATCAAAAATTCAAATTTTTCCAAATATTTACTTATTCATTAAATTTGAAAAAAATCTGCTAAAAATACCATTTTTTGTATAGTTTTTTGCAATTTTTGGCCTTTAGTTGCTCAAAAAATGGCCAAAACCAAACACGCCAGAAATTTCTATTCCATATTTTATAAAAAAGATTTTTAGTGATTTTTCCCGAGTAGTCGCTCTTCGCTTACACAGGGTGTTTCATAGCTGACCAACCTCCTTCCAACCAGTGAGTAAGCAACTCATCTCAAGTCCGAGTGTGTATGATTGCCTAACCTTTAAACTGCAGATGCTGAACGTTTTTCTCAAAATTAAACGTTCGTAACTTTCATTTCGTGCAAGATACAAAAATGGGGTTTGCGCCATTGAAAAAATCGAAGTTTTTTCTTCTTCAAGCAGAGCACGGTAGAAAATGTCAAGAAAAATTCAGAAAATTAAAACTCAGCTGCTGAGGTTCGAAGGTTAGGCAAACATACTTACTTGTACTCAGGATAAGTTGCCTACTCAATGGTTGGAAGGAAGTTGTTCAGCAATGAAACGATCCTATGTTTTTTACAATTGAAAACTTCAAATACTTAGCTGAAAAAACGTAAAGGAGTGTCCCAGAATTGATGAAAAAATTAATGTAAAACCGCTACGAGATATTGTAACTTCGTGTCAAAAAAATTTCCTCCCCTTCATATTAAAATTTAAAAAAAAAATGATCACAATCCCAAAAGGTATGAGGCTCGGGCAGAGAGGTCAAAAAATGTTCCGGAACTTTTTGCATCAAAGGACATCATTTGAGAGGGTTAGAATGAAAATCGAAGCTGGGGTCGATTTCACCAACTTATCCGGCTAGACTCAATTTTTGATAATAAAATATTTTAGTATCCGATGTTCATATTTTTAGGAGTGTTTGCTTCGAGACCTCGTATAATCTGAGTACAAGTATCTTGCGATTAAATTAAAGAAACGTTCGAATTTAAGTAAGTAAATAAAATAAAACGGACATCGATGTAGAAAATCTCGCAAATACGACTATTCAATTGTGAAACTTTCGAACGAATGTGAAAACTCACCATATGCCTTTAATTGTAAAACTTTTCACAAACTTGGTATTAACTTTCTTCCGATTGTTACCACGAGAAAGTAAATTTGAGAAAAATAAAATTCCAGGTCATTTATCAATGACAAAAGGCTTACAAGTGAACTTAATTATTAACCAGGCTGCCGGCTTATTAGGGTCATCTTCTCGGATATCTTGCCAATCTTAATTCTTATACGATAATGTTTTAACCGAGTTACACAAAACTCTATAATTGCATCGAATTTGGGACTTAATTTAACAAACGAGCGAAAATTCGATCTATAACTACTCGATTCGATTTTTTCTAAAACCAAAATTCCGATATTTTTTCAAATGTTTGCTCAAAAATCTATCCTCACACAAACGAATAAATAAATATATCTATAGTTTTAGAAGAAAAATAAAATCGTATGTAACCTATTTCCAAGAATTCGATTTTTCAAATAATAAATCATCAAAATCTAACGTAGGTATTTTTCCTCCTTTTTTTTTTTTTACTTTCCCAGGATAAAAACGATTCTTATATACGTCTTTGTACGTGACAAAATAACGCTAGGTACCTACTACAAATATTATTGCTATTTTATGAGAGAAATTGTACCATAAGTTTTCCAAAGCTGGGAGAATTTTAATTCAATTCGAGCCACGATGAAAACTATTGTTATGCGAGGTATCAATGGCATAATAAGTTTTAAATGAGGAATTTTTTATTTTTCAAAAAAAAATACGAATCCAGGTAATTTTTTCGTAACTTTTTACGTTTTATTAAAAAACTTTCAAATACAGGTTTTAAATCCAATGCACCAGTCTTTTACGTTCATTTGATTTGTAATTGAAATGCAAACTTTTAAATTGATGAAATTCCAGCGATATTCTTTCGAAAAATTATAAGACGAGGAATGCGAAGTTATGTTTAGAGGTGAGCAAAGAGTGGTCGAGAATGAATCGAGGGATGGATTCGAAGGAGCAAATATTACGAGTATTTTATCTTTTGGTAAGTAGGTATTTTGTGATTTGAGTAAATCTGAATTTTCCAGACAGAAAATTTTTTTTTGATAATGAATATAAAGTCTCTAGAGACATGAAAATTAAAACTGAAAATTCCCAAAATTTCAAAATTAGATTTAAATTTGACGTCGGATGTTCACAGAATATTCATCATGGAAACGTGTTTAGGTTCAGACTAAATGTCTATAATTTGAAGAAAAATTGAATGCAAAACTTTTGAGAAATGAATATTATCAGATGATTTTGAAAGTTTGGTCAACAATTTTTGAGGGATGACTGTCAATAAAATAGGGATCTAATTTTTCGATAATTCTTTAATTTTTTTCTCAAATAATTGAAAGGTTGTAGGGAGATGCCTAAGAAATAATAACTGGATGTGGCCACTTTCTCCTTTTCCTTTCTCCCAGGGAAAATCTATCGTACTCTTCTAGTTTTTGGGGACCCCCTTTTTTTTTGTAAAAAATAACTAAAAATTTCTTTTTAAGCTCAGGTTGATCAATATTTTCAATAATTACCTGAATTTTGGTAAATCCTCCTGTCCTCTTATCAAGAATGAATTTTGGCGATTTAAAATTGCTTCTGTATCTCCCCCCCCCCCCCCTGAGAAATTTGGTAAATTCTTCTGTACTCCACTCTGAAAGAAAATTTGATTTTTTCCTATACATAACTCTCTTCAAACAAATGGTGAATTTTCCACTCTCGTGTATTTCTCTCAATAATGAATTTCGATGATGACTTCTCCAATTCCCTCCTTTTAGCTGATTTCTCTTCCACCGCTCTCTGGGCTAAATTTTTGTAAATTTTCTTGTCTCTCTCTCCAAGATGAATTTTGGTGATTTCTGATTTTTCCTGTATCTCCCTTCAGGCGAATTTTGGCCAATTATTTTTCATCATTCTTAAGGATCATTGTTGACGATTTCTAAATTTTTCTATATCCCCTCATTTCAAGCTGAATTTTTGAGATTTCAAATTTTTTCTTTATCGCTATTCAAGCGAAATTTTTGTTAATTCTCCTGTATGTACCCCTCTTAAGGAGAGATTTTCATGATTTACAATTTTTCCTGTAACCTCCTGTGTGCTGAATTCCGAGTAATTTCTGCAGAAGACACTGCGCTGTAATCAACTTCGGCTCCTAAAAATTTAGTTACGGGGTGTTTTAGGCATACTTTTTCAGTGAGAACCAAAAATTCGGCTCGATCGGCGTGGACAGATTCCTTGTTATTAGGTACCTAAAATGAATATTTCTCAAAAATTTTCGAAATCAGAAATTCGGAAATTTTTTGTTACAAAAACTTCCTCCTGGACTACCTTCTTGATTAACGTTATACTATGTTGGAATATCACGATTTAAAAAAGAAATTTTTCAAAAATGTAGGACCCACGAAATCGAAGCCTTTCCTGTAAAAAAAATTACGTCATTTTTACTCAGATTTATGTTTTTAAATTGGTTTCGAGAGATGATTTCAGAAAATAAATGAAGTATCTGGAAAATAGTAGATACTCTCTCAATCAGTGAAAAGTCATTGATAAACAGTCAGAATTGCAGCACAGGAAAAATCAATGAACAGTGATTTTTCACTGATGATTCAAAGAATTTTGCAGATTTTTCACTAAATTTCATAAATACCTATCACTGAGTTTTCAGTGAATTTTCACTGATTTCCAGAGATTTTCTTTCACTGACTTGCTTTCAGTGAAAAAAATTCACTGATTTATTACTGTGCTGCAATTCTAACTGTTTTTCAGTGTTTTTTGATAAATTTCACTGATTATACATTTTGGAAAAAAATTAAAATTTTTCACTTCTGGAAAAAATTGAATTGAAACAAAAAATCTTGGTAAAAACTTCAATGTTTTTTGTAGCTTATTTTGGAAATTCACAACCTTCCCAAATGTTAAAATCTGGCAAAATTTCCAAAAATTTTCCATCCTCATCACTTTTCATTAAAACATTGAAAAACTCCCAGAACTTTTTATCTCTCCAATCAAAATCCCATTCCAGTAATCAATACGTGATTTTTAATCAAAAAACTCATTCGAAGTATTTTCTCAAATCTCAAAACGAATGAAAACCCTCCGTCTCAAGGTTGAAAATCGCAAGCACATTTTCAAATAATCATTAAAACCGTCTCAACACACAAAGCCCTCGAACATCACAAAACTGCCAGCGGAGAAATTCTCTTTGAACTTGAAATTCGATCTGCGTAGCTCAACTCGGAAGAACACTCGAAAACACTCGTACCTTTGATTCGTAGATTAACGCAAACCCATACCCATCCACAAGAACTAATTGTACGATCCTACAAGCACCGTATATCAACAATACGGATACAGGAGGAAACGTAAAGAAGAGAAATTGGTTGACTTGTTCTCGCGTTTTCCATAATTAATTAATCACATACGTCTATTTTTCTCCGAAAGGAATCACTTGTGAAAATGCAACAAGAAACCAGCATGTATACGAGGCATTACATGTATGATATCGTTCCCATCAAAGGCGGCTAACCTATAAAACGCCACCGTCGAACACCCTTTTCAAAAAATATACAATGAGGAGCTCATTTGTCAACGCCAACTTGTGTTTGAATTAAAGTTCATTGACGGACAACTAATTCAACCTGCGATTCTCGAATTGAAAATTTATTACAAATCAAACCTCGGTAACGTTTTTAAAAATTTACCAGAATTACCAACCCAAGAAAATATCTGCGATAAAAACCATAATAAGGGATCTTATCACGGCGAAGTTTTAATACCAACGACCTCGTTAACCCTCTTCCCCTCCAATTCAATCGTAAGTATTCCTTTTTCTCTCTTCGTTTGGCTATCAACTTCTCAGTCAAAATCTGCATTAATTTTGCAACATTTTATTCATAATTACTAATGGAGTCATCGATTTACCTAATCACTTGAGCACCAAGCACAATCGCGAATTTCATTTCGTTATTTTGTTATCGAATTAAAACGAAGAATAAAGAAAAAAAAGCATTGTATTACACTTGAGTTTTATTTTTCACTCTCTCGTTGGCGAAAAAAGACGATTTTTTATTTCTCCCGTCATTCTTTAATGATGCTTCACGCTCTAATGATTTCCGTAATGGCAGCAATGGCGCTGGCGGCGTTCGAGAGAAAAAAAAGAACTACGTACCTCGATTTTGCATCGGTTTTTGAGCGAAAAAAATAATGATTTGTTAATAGTACAGATTTGTATGCCCAAGTTGTATTAATTCGCGACCTCGAACTGATTGAAATATGCACTACTTCGTAAAATCCACCCTATAAAATTACGCTGGCCGAAAAAAATTTATTTAGAATTCCTTTTTCTCCCCTAAATGGTATTAAAATAAGTCATTAAGTCGGTTTATAAATACCTGCAGCGTGAATTTCTCCGCCGTGTACTTGTCGATCAATAAACTAGGTTAGGAAATTTTTTTATTCAAAGAATGAACTTCGCAGCGAATAAAAGAAAAATACAATGAAAAGTAATGAAAATGCTAAGTTTCGTTATTAATAGCACGCAAATAACCAGAATAAATAAACGAAGGGTTCCATACCATCAATGATTTAGCTTTACCTTACAGTTTAAAGTTTGTTTTTTAGAATGTTCCATTGTTTTATTAATTTCTACCTCGCTATTTTTCCGTTTTTTTAATGGATGTTTGCGCTAAATTTAATGCGATTAATTTACTAGTTTTTAAACGTTCGAGGACATTTGCATCCTTTTTTTTCAGTAATATAAATTTATAGGCCTGAGAGTAATAAATTTCATATGTATAGGTATAATTCATTCGAAATGATTCGACTCGATTCCCACACGTATAAATGATTTTTAATCCAAATCCGGGTATAAATTAATCAGCCAAAGGTAAAATATTGAAAATTTACCTGCATAAAAATAATCGCCCCAGTTTCCAGGTAGAAAAAAATTCACGCTGCGATTAAATCACAAATACCAAGCCACGTCCATGCAGCATCACTAAATGGGAGCTGTAGTTATATCTCTTAAAAGAAACTATTTACCGCCGGTTTAAAATTGGAGCAGAAAAAACCCATGGGCTTTGAGCAAAAAATAAGTTCCGTTCCGCATTTTGCTCGTACAAATATCATAGAATTTTTTTTTCAAATGTACTCGTTTCATATGGCAATAATTCAAATCCACCATTATCTGCTGCGTTTTATTCATCGATTGTTTTCTTTTTATCTTTTTCATTGACATAAAGCTTTTTACATGTCATAAGATGAATTCCCTTTAGATTTGACGTATTTCGACGGTGGTGAACTTTTTCGAAAACATATTTTCTACTTTATCCCTCCGTCTGGTACATATTTAACAATAAGTTATGAAAATATACCATTATAGTTTATCAACACATTCGGATGTGTAAGGCGTCGCTGGCTTTTCCGTGTGCTGTGAAATTCACTCGATAGCGAAGAATAAGACTGGAAAAAAATCACATAACGTGGAAAGGCACAGAGCGAGAAACGACAATTCTCTTAAATTCGAGTTACCTCGACAGTAATGAGAGAGTCGTTACATTTGCACGGTAAAAGCACTTTTCAAGCTTATGGTTTTGATGGCTTGAGAGGATGGGTTTCTGTAGGTATTTGAAATTACCATGGAGTTTTAATTTTTTCTATTGCTGTGTGCGAAAGGTAGCTACGAAGGGGAACAGATCTTTGAATGGGGGTTTAACATGTCTTGATAGTTGGATACGAGTTATTTTATGTTTATGGAGTAAGTATAAATGTTTTTGCTGTATCCAGAGTGCTAGATTTGGTTGAATTGGTGATTGAATAGAGAGAATTCGAGCACAATTTTATTCAATTTTATTTGGAAATCAAAAACAATTATGGAAGAAATTAGAGTTTTATTCCACTGAAGGATTTAAACGATCAGAACTGCTGTACCAATTTTATTCGAAGCTGAAGGTGTTCGTTCCCTAATAGATTATTTCAAGTCCCTCCAACTCACCTTTCCTCTCAAAATTTTCAAACTTTAAAAAAAAGTAAGTGAAAGTGTATCGCTCTCCTCCCCCTCACCCCACCCATGATCACAATGTTTCGTCTCTGCCAATAATAGATATTGAAATTTAAAAGCGTGTAACGCTGCCAATAGTAGAATAACTTGGAGAAGTGCAACAACGTTGCTAATAATTGATTTTGATGTCTTGAAAAAGTGTGTTAGAACATTTTATGATTTTACCACATATTTTTGATGGTTTAAACGTGAGCTGATTAAATATCAGTGCAAAAATTAGCATTAAAATCATAGGAAAATCGAAATGACCATTGGTCAAAAAATGGTCATTTTGGTTTTTCTCCGGTCTAAGGGGTCATTTCTGCATTAAATTTGATCATCTCAGTAAAAATTTCAGTCCGATTGGTTCACCTATGATCGAGTTATCGCGTTACATAAATATGATCGACTTCAAAAAAAAAAAAAAAAAACGAAGAAGAAAAAATCCCATCAAAGAAATCTGTAAACCGCAAAAGCGAACTATTCTATTTCTCTTCAAAAAAAAATAATGGTCCGCTAAAAATGAGATTTGAGCGAAAAAAATTGAAATTTTTCCAAAATAATGATACTTTCTTTACTTTATAATTACCTGTTGAAAAGGATTTTTCTAAAAATCATGAAAAAATTACTTACTTACCCATTTACACCTACACCTCATATTCTAGAAATGAAAACTCATAACTCACCTGAAACAAAAAAAATACGAAATAAATTCATTAAAATAATATCATAATTATACCTTCGAGAATTAAATTTTTTTTCAAAAATTAAACATTTTCCCAACATTGACCATTTTTCAAACATTAAAAATTTTCCCAGAACTAAAATTTTTCCAGGATTAGAATTTTTTAAATTTGAAAACTTTTCTAAAATTAAAAGTTTTGGGATTTAACAATTTTTAAAAATCAAAATTTTCTCAAAAAAGTGCAAGTTTTACCAAAAATTGAGAAGTTATTAAGGAATTTAAAAGTTTTTAAAAGAAAGTTGTGTTTTCTAGAAATTTGAAAGTTAAACTGGACAATAAAAATTTTCTAAGAATGAAGTTTTTAAAAATTGAAAGTTTTTCAAAAATAGCTGTAAGCTTTGAACGTTTTTTAAAATTAAAAGCTTCTGAAAAATTCCAAGCTTTCTAAAAATTTGAAATTTTTCCAACGAATTAAAAATCTTTCTGGAGAATTTAAATTTTTGTACAGAACTGAAAGTTTTCTAAAAAATTAAAAGTTGAAAAAAAGACTAAAATTATTCCAAAAAATTGAAAGTTTTTTAAAAAATTGAGTTTCTTGGAAAATTGAAACTCTTCTAAAAAAATTTAACCTAATGTTTTACAAACAATTGAAACAATGTTTTCCAAAAACTTCAGAAGAATAAATGAACTTTTTTTAAAAACAAAAAGTATTGAAGACAAACTGAAAATTTAATAGAAAATTTTCGTTTGTTAAGAAATGAAAGTTTTGCAAAAAATAGACAGTGAAATCTTTTTCAATAATGATAGTTTTTCAAAAACTGAAAGGTTCACTATAGATACAAATTTAAAGTTATCCTGAAATTTGAAAGTCTTTTAATACGGCGAGAATTTCCTGAAAATTGCAAGAGTTCTTTGGAAAATTGAACTTTTACCTTGAAATAACAATTGCTCGTTAAATAATTTCAAAAATTTCCTAAATTGTTAAAACTACAATTTATGACGACGATTGGGGAAATCATTCAAAAAATGGAAAATTATTCGTTCAAGATATTGGGGAAAAAATTAAATATGTGAGCCTGGATGTTAAAACCACCCTTAGGGGTCAAAAACTGGTTTTTGAGATAGCAGTGGTTTTGGGCTCTTCAGGAGGAGTAGAATCAGGGAAGAACCTCAAACAACCCAAATTCGGCTAATTTCTTGACTGGATATTGAAATAACCCTGAAGTATCTAAATAGATATCAAAATAATCCTAACGTGTCATATTGGATATAGAAATAACCCAACGTATTTTAATGAAAATTACGACTTTCCAAAGAAATTTTCGATTTTTTTTTTTGTTATGTAATGCTTCTACCGACAACGTTTGAAGTGAGGAAAGTCATTGGTTGATCGCAGCTTGAAAATTACGCGAAATATGAAAGGATTTATAAAAATTAATTTTATCTCAAAGGTCATCTCACGATCGAAATCCCCCCCCCCCAAAAATGGGGCGGGTTTGTAAAAATAATTTCCATCTCAAAGGCTATCTTACGCCGGAAAAATCTTGGAATGATTTTTGAAAATGATTTTCATCTCAAAGGTCATCTCACCCTCTGAAGCTTGTAAAAAGCGTGGGATGATTTGTAATAGGGAATTTCATCTCAAAGTTCATCACAAGTTTCAAGTTTCATGAAGGTTGCAGTTTAAATGTAGATGGTGGCAGGTAAACGGCTGAAGGTTAAAGATTAGAGGTTAAAGGTTGCGGGTTAAAGGTGAAAGGTTAAAGGTTAAAGGTCGAAGGTTAAAGGTTAAAGGTCGAAGGTTAAAGGTCGAAGGTTAAAGGTTAAAGGTTGAAGGTTAAAGGTTAAAGGTCGAAGGTTAAAGGTGAAAGGTTGAAAATTTGTATGTATTCTTTACATAATTATAAAGTTTCTTTCATCAAGGTTGTCAAGTCTGATTTTATATACTGAGGTGTTCAATCATCAGGGAGCACCAAGGTAGCCGCAGAAATACTCGGCGACCCCTCTATCTCCTCTGTATGTAGTTTCCTACCACCCTGCATCATCACAACTTCAAACATATCTTTCTCAAAAACTTGTTTTTACTACTTAGGGTTATTTTAATATTCAGTATCACAAATGTGAGCCTGGATATGTAAACCACCCTTAGGGGTCAAAAATTGGTTTTCAAGTTGACACTGATTTTGGGCCTTTCAGAAAGAGTAGAATCAAGGGGGAATCTCAACTCAAAACCCAATTTTTAACCCCTCAGGGTGATTTCTACATATATCCAGGCTCCAATATAGAGATCAGAAGATTTTTTTCAAGTACATATAATACGAGTATGTTCTTGACGGATTGAAAAATTTTCCATGCTACCCATTGAATAACCTTATAGCTTGGAAAATAAAAATAGTCACAGCTACATCAATATGAAAAATAAAAATTTCTAAACAAATGAAAAGTTTCCATGAAATATAAAATTTTTTAATGGAAAACATTTTGAAGAACTAAAAATTGTTCAAAAATCAATAGGTAAATGCAAAAATGTTTAATTGATTGTAAATTTTTAAAAATGAAGTGATTCGCAGGTTTTCATGTGTTTTTTAAATGAAGTTTTTTCACAAATTAATTTTTTTTAATCAAAATTGTTTTAAAATCCAGCATTTTTCAAATATTGGATACAAAAAGTTTGGAAATTCGAAAAATATTTTTCTTTTCAATAAAATCGAGTAGGTACTTTTCTGAAAATTTAGTTAGGAAATATATAATGTCTTAATGTCTCTTACAGCAACCAGTTCTTCGATCCATCGTTTTTCTGTACTCGATTTACACAGAAAAATTATTTAAGTACATCAAAATTGATAAATCTTAAAGAAAGTTTTGGGTAGAAAATATTCGAGAAAAAATCACAATAAAAAATTCAAGTACCCATACGGATGCATTATAACGATAAATCAAAATCCACCGTTACCTACTTTTCGCATAAAACAATAAGTTATTTCGACCCAACCATTTCGTATTTTTTCTCCATTTTTGAGATGATGATGGCGAACAAAAAAATGAACCATAAAAATATGTATGATTGCACAAAGGATTGTAAGTGTCTTTGTTCAATGAAGGAAAAAGTTGCTCGACTTTATTAAAATCGATTTTTTGTCATACAAGTACCTACACAGCTATCACAACAGTGAAGTGTTCTAAACGCTTTACCTTTTTTTATCGCGTGCTGGTTAAAGTTTATTCGAGATATTGGTTTATTTTTATTTATTTGTTGTATATAAATGATATCTATAGGAAGTAAGATACCTTTCTTTTTTTTTTACTGATATTGAGAGTGTTTTCGTGTCACTTGAAAGGCCCAATTGAAATCGACTATTTTAAATCGCAGCCATATTTCATTAAAAGAAAAAAAACATAAATCTACTCGGCTCTTTGCAAGCTGTTGTAAATTAGAAAAATATTTCCCTCGTAAGATTTGTTTTTTTTTCGCCAGCGGTGATACAATTCAGCGAATAAAATCAACCCACGTAGGTGTTTTCTCGCCCAAGTTTTTCAGAAAAGTGTTGAATAGGCACCTACACTTTCAAGAGTCGATATAAGTACGCAATATTTATTTTGAAAAAACACGACCATTAGTAATTAATGTTAATACGGTAGTTGAGCGTGAACAAATTTGCATAAAAATGACTAACATTTTGAAATTTTACGCGAGATGTGAGACCGAGAGTGTATTTGAATAACAATATTGCCGCGAAAAGTAGGCGTTCGAATGGTTATTTTTCGCAAATTAACTCGACAACGAGCAGCGAAAAAAAAGCCTCTGCGAGGTTTCCACCGCGTAAAACTTTTTATACAAAAAAATCGGATATTGCTATACTTTTTTTTAATCGAAGCACGGCTCGTTGAGATTTCAAACACCGAGCTGCTGGTTTGAAAAGCGCGACTCTATAAATTTGCGTTTCGGTGAGTAATTTTGGGAAAGAAGAAAGTGCCTATGTACATTGTCGCCGTTATAGAGTACTTCATTAATCCTGCGAACTTTACAAAAGGAGACATTGGATGAGGCTATATTATGTATAAGAAATGGGAACAACGAGCAAAAAGCATATTGGGGGAGGTGGATCTTTGGTAAAAGAGAAAAGACGCCATTGCGTAGGCTTCTTTTTATCTCTGCAAAATTAAACCCAACATGATAAATTATCGACACCAAATTAACCGTGTCTTTTTTCAAGAAAATTTTTTGCCAAATGAATTGGCCGGCTCTGGCTCTTTAGCTCATTTAAGACGCGTTTATCTTTTCTTTTTCTTTTTTTTTCCAGGGGTATGGGAATAAGTTCATTGGTGTGGTGATGGAAGAGAACTATCGCACAGTCTATTACCTACTAGGTACAGAAATACAAACCATAAGCAATGATCCGAGCAACAGAGAATCTTAAAAGTATTGTGGTGGTCATTGCAAAAAAAAAAAGAACTAGCCTGCGATTATTGAGCGTAACCGAAGCACTTACGATATAATTGTTGCCCATGTTAGAATTTTGCCAACCATTTTCATTCTTTTAAAATGTAATTTTTCTCCACAAAAGTAAAAAAAATATTGATGATTATAAATTGAAGGTTTTTTCATTAAAACATTTCACGGTATTACTTAAAAGAATTAGCATCATAAAAGAACTCTTTCAACTTGTTACTTTTAATCGTAACCCTTTTAACGAATAGCTCTTTATAATTATGCCACTTTTACTTTATTCATTTATAGTTTAATAATTCGTTTATGGTAATTTAGTTCAGATGCATTTGCATGATTGAATTAAGTAGGTATATATTGGTATCCAATTATCTCCTTATTTGGGTTACCTATTTCGAATTTTCAATTTTAATTCACTCAACGTCTTCTTATCAAAATATCAAGAAATTTTATTGATATCGATTGATTTTGATCAATTTATAATGAATAAACAACACTGATTTTTTTCACAAATTGAAAATTTTCAATGTTTTGGACCATAATTTTTTTTTTTTTTACATAGATAGACTAAAAAATGCAGGTGATTAAAAAAAAGATTCCATTCAAGGTAATTTTTAGGTATCGTATGTTTGATTAGAAAACATTCCAATTTCACTAGAATTTTTCTCAGAACATCTTAAATAATTCTCTCTTTCTAATGCAATTGCAAATTGGCCTGCCTTCATTGACATTCAACATCTAATCTTATTGCTCATTGGAAAAAATATTTTAATTATAGAGGGAGGGGTGAAATTTCAATGAAAATATTCAGTAACTAGTTATTAAAAAAATACGGAATTTCAGTTCTTTTTCACTGATTTTTATTCAAAATTATCGATTTTTTTCTGACAAACGGTGAATTAATTGAGAAATCCGTGATTTTTGACCGAAAAATCAGTGAAAAATCATCAATTTTTAAAATAGAAGGATTTAAAAAAATACTGCCCTTGCGAAGCGAGGGCAAATTTTTTTTGAGAAATAATGTTTAAGAGCAAAAAAAAATCCCTTTTCCACATTTTTATAATAAAAAATCTCCTGTTCAAGCTCAAGGGGGGGAGCTCGAGCCCCCTGAGGCCCCCCTCACTTGGATGCGCTTATGGTTAAACTTTTTCTGTATCTTATAAGTAATGCTATTTGGATACGTTATTTGTGATCAAGATTCAAACTTCAATTTTTTTTTTCGAATTTCAACCTTAAAAAAAATTTTGTCAAAATTTTTTACTTTTTATGATTTTGAATTTTTTTTACTCTATAAAAATTTGCATCCATAATTTTTGTATTCGTATATTTTCTTTACAATTTTGAAAATTCATTCTCAACTCATGTCAAAATTTCTACACGAATTTTTTTACGATCTTGAATTATTTTCTTCATTAAGTACCTAAATTTTCAGTCGTACATACTTTTTTCTGACAATAGTGGTATCCCAACTCGAAGTAAAATTTTGAGCCGAAACAAAAATGAATCGAAAGTACATCATAAAAGAACCCTATAACGAAAAATTCAAGTATTGAATTTCATTTCTCGAGTTTTGGCGAATTTTTAAAATTTCAAAATGCCTCACCATCCTGCAAAGTATGAAAATGTGATCTTATCAACGAAAAAATCTGAAATTCGGTATATACCCTATTTTCGACCTCCCGAATTGATTGGAAATAGTTTCAAGATGTTCTAGAACCTCTAGAAGATTTTTTAATTTTCCATCACTGGAGAAAAGCCCATAAAAATAGTCCATATGAACTTCTACACTTATAATTACGCATTACCCATCGTTAGTGAAATATTTGATCGAAAATGGGTACCTAACCTACCAACTTCCAGTTTTTTACCTCAATCCGTACGCTGTCGACGTATTTTTAATTTTTTTCAGAAAAATTTTCTGCCAAAAAATATAGATTCAAACGTGAAGTTACGAATTTCGGAAAATTTGCTTTAATCGATCAAATGGATCACCAAAATGAGTAATCCGCAATTATAGGTGCTAAAATTCAAATGAACCATTTTTATAAGCTTTTCTCCAGTGCTGGAAAATTCCAAAATTTTCTGAAGACTCCGAAACGTCTCGAAACCACTTTCAATCGATTTGGATGGCCAAAAATGAGGTATAGGTATACTAAATCCCAGCTTTTTTCGTTAATAAGATCAAATTCTTATATTTTGCAGGGCGATGAGTAATATTTTGAAATTTCTAAAATTTGCCAAAATTCGAGAAATGAACTTTCGCACCTAAAATTTTAAATTTTGGGGTTCTTCTACGATGTACCTTTGATTTATTTTTATTTCAGCCCAAAATTTAACTGTGAGTTTGGAACCTCCCTCGTGAGTTGAAATTTTCACATTTTTTCTAGCATTTTTTCAAAATTGAAAACTCTTTTTTTCTCTGTTACTTACTGTAAAAATACTTTTGACCTCATGATTGAAATTTTTATAAATTTGCAAAAAAAAATATTTTTTGGTGTTAAAATTTTTCACGTTTTTTTTTTCAAATTCGAAAGAATAACGCGGATAGCACCAGTCTTGTGTGTAAGTGTGTACCTCTGTAAGTAGTCAGTTGCAGCAAAATGTTTTTAAATGAAAATTTCAATAGGTAGATATAGAAAGAAAAAGATTTCAACTTTGAAAAAATAGGTGTAAAAAGGGAAAATTTTAATCGAGTGAAAAATCAAGTTCGAAAAATCATACTTTGTGGGCAAATTGAGTGAAAATGCTGACGAAGAAAAAAATTTTAAGATGAAGAAAAAAATTACGAGTACCTAAAAATTTTGGCAGAGAAGAGAAAAATTTTCAAGATCATAAAAATATTATGAAAGAAAATATTTCAATTACAGCCACATTTATGATTTATTTTCGACTTGAATAAAAGTTTGAATATTCAAATTATTGATAAGATCACGAATTATGAAGTTAGGTCTTCAAACAACTGTGTAAGATGCTGAAAAGTTGAACGAAGTGTTTACGACGGTGTTCGAAATAATCCAAAAACTTGCTCCCCCCCCCCCATAAATAAAGGATTTTAGCGTCTAGTCCAACGAATAAATCATTCATGGAGCTGGTTTTAACAAAAATTAGCAAAACTGAAAAAATATACCTTCGTTTGAGAAATTCTGTCTTACTAATTCGAATCAAATAGTCAACTAACAAAATTATGAACATCACACGTGTTCAAATTAACAAAACGAGCAAATACAACCGTACCGAATTACAAAGGGTTGATACACCTAAAACCGAGTTCATCAGTTTCCTGTTAAAATCCGACCACGTAGGTATTTACCCCAGTTAACTCATAAAGACAGAAAAAAACCGCAGCAAATTAAATTGAGAAACTTTTTAATTACGCTCACCCTCGACGCGCGGTTATAAAAAAGGAAAGAATTTATTAACTAAATACGAGCATTTTCAACGCGAATATTTGAAATTAATAGCCGAAAAGCCTTACTGCGAAAAATACGCAGATTTCAAGATTTCGCAACGCGGATTGATACAACAGAGAGCAGATTTAAATTGAAAATTACACGGAAATGATGTACACGAAGATGAGACGCCGGCGCAGGGGGCGGGGGGCGTTATTGTGAAACATAGTAAACAATTTGCAATAAAATACGGATCATTGACTCGGGCAGCCTATATAATCTGTTTATTTCATCATGCTCAAAAGGATAATATGATTTTTTGATTTGAAATTAATGGACAAACAGAGACGGAGTGATTGAGCGTTGAAATCGCGCTTAATATCTTTCGAATAATAATTTGTGAGCCGAGTCGTCGTGTACCCTGAGCAGGGCGAACAATTGATGAAATGTGTTTTACGACGAAGTAACACGAAACTATAATATTTTTACAACGTTTCGGATTGAAAATTTTCAACGAATGTAGGTACCCGTACCCTTCAACTTGACTAAAATATGCGAACGGAAAGTTTCAAAATATTAATGCGTTTTCGGGTTAAATTATACAGGCGGGTGTTTGTTATATCGTTTATTTACATAGAAATGGGAACAAAATGCTCAGATAAAACAGTTGTTCGAATAGTTCGAAATAAGTTTGACATCCTTCGTTAGACAATGTCATGCAAATCCTCTTAATTTAAACCAAGAATAATCTGCTTGTTGTATTGATTTCTAATAGCGAATTATATCCTATAAAGTACTCGCGCCAAAACAGCGTGCGAATAGTTGACTTGTGGCGTTTGTCGAAATCGAAATTAGGTTTAGATAAATTCTATTGAAGGGGGAGTAGATGGCGAGAATGGGGCGATCGAGAATAATATTTTTGTTGAGGAGTTTCAAACGCTTTAATGACTAGAAATGTGTGTAGGATTAAACGTTCTGCTTCTAGATACGTAGACGTACCACGAACTCATCTCATTTTTTAGGAGTATCAAACGAAACAGTAATTTGTACTTAATTCAAAGAATGTATCTATTTACGAAAATTGATTTGTGGAAATCTGGTCAATTTTGGACCAGCAGCCATAAGAAATTGAATCCTGAAAATTTTTTACGTGATAGTACCTATACTTTAAAAAAGAATGCAACATTTATTTTTTACTGAAAAATCCCACCCGTGAAAATAAAATGAATCTCCAAAATTGAAAATTTTTGGAGCCACTGAGTGAAGACTTTTCTCAATTTTTCAACATTGAGCATTGAAGTGCCAAAGGAGATTAATTCAAAAAGATACATCCGACAAAATTTTCATTTTGTGTGGTTAGTTGGCAACAATTGATGTAGGGTAGGTACTTTACTTCTTTGAATTAAAATTTTAAATTTCTGAGAGCAGTTTTCCAGACATTTATTCAGTTTTTAAAAATTGATAAACTTTACAAAAATTTATTTGGACAATTTTTAAAAATGATAGAAACATTTACGAAAGGACGTGTTAAAATAGAACGTCGATTTGTTCTGTTCTGTTCAGAAATAAATCATTTTTGAAATTAATGAATTGTTCTAGTGTAGGTATCGAGGAATCGATGGATGTATCGAGGAATAGAGGGAAATCAATGGATGTATCGAGGAATCGATAGGAATCGATGGATTTGATGTATCGAGGAATCAACGGATGTGATGTATCGAGGAATCGATGGATGCGATGTATCGAGGAATCGATGGATGTGATGTATCGAGGAATCGAGGAATCAATACATCGATACATCAAAGAATCGTACGTTGTATCGAAGAATCAAGGAATCGATGTATCGAGGAATTGAGAAATTGATGTATCCAGGAATCGAGGTATCGATTCCTCGATTCCTCGATACCTTGATACCATATATAGATTCCTCAATTCCTCGATTCCTCGATTCCTCGATTCCTCGATTCCTCGATTCCTCGATTCCTAAATACACCAATTCCTCAATTCCTTGATACATCGATAACTCGATACCTCGATTCCTGGATACATCGATTCCTGGATACATTGATTCCTAGATTTCTTAATTCCTGGATACATGATGTATCGAGGAATCGAGGAATCGATCTATCGAGGAATTGAGGAATTGATGTATCCAGGAATCAAGGTATCAATATATCGATATATCGATTCCTCGATTTCCCGATTCCTCGGTTCCTCGATTCCTCGATAGATCGATTCCTCGATACCATATATCGATTCCTCGATACCATATATCGATTCCTCGATTCCCCGATT
This sequence comes from Pseudococcus viburni, assembly GCA_033439095.1. Lineage (NCBI taxonomy): Eukaryota > Metazoa > Arthropoda > Insecta > Hemiptera > Pseudococcidae > Pseudococcus > Pseudococcus viburni. Next base: position 24,776 of record JAVBJF010000554.1, on the reverse strand, counting down.
CCCCGATACATCGATTCCTCGATTCCTAAATACACCAATTCCTCAATTCCCTGATACATCGATAATTCGATACCTCGATTTCTGGATACATCGATTCCTCGATTTCTTAATTCCTGGATACATCATGATGTATCCAGGAATCGATCTATCGATCTATCGACGAATCGAGCTATCGAGAAATCAAGGTATCGAGAAATCGAGGTATCGAGGAATGGTATTGAGGAATCGAGGAATCAATAAGGTATCGAGGAATCGATGTATCGAGGTTTCAGATTTCAGTTCCAGTTTAGTTCAGTATTCAGATGTCCCTCAATTGACTACCCGCTTTTTCAAAAAATTCATCATTTTATGAAAAATTGACTTCCTTCTTAAAAATTGGCTTTTTAAAAGAATTCATCATTTTTTTTAAATTGAAAATTTTTCTGAAAATTCATCATTTTTTCATTAAAATTGGCTGTTTAAAAAAATGACTTTCATAATCAATAAATTGTTCAACGAATAAATTGGTCATTTTTCTCGAAATTTTGGTAGGTACACCTTTTCTAAATTGACACCTTTCAAAAAAATATATATATATCAATCGGGTAGGTATAGGTAGGTAGGTATCTAAAAATTACTCAAGTTGATTGGTTTTTTAAACAATGATAAATTTTTGAAAAATCTACCAATTTTTTGAAAATCAACCAAATCTAAAAAATTAACAATTTTCTTAAAATTGGCTCTTTTTCTTTAAAAAAAATGATAATTTTTTCCTAAAAATTGATAATGATAACCATTTACAAACGCCCCTAGTTGCTGTATAGTATATGACGTTAAAATAGAAAAAAATAAGATAGGTAGTTTTTTAAAATGAAGTAACAATTACCTACTTGGATTTCTAAAAATTGATGAAATTAATCATTTTTTTAAAATTGAAAAAAATATCGACCTGCTTTCTAATTTTGGTAATTTTTAAAAAACTAAACCTTTTTAAAAAATTGAAACCCAAAACTTGATCGCTTCCTAAAAATTGGTACCTACCTAATTGTGTAAGTAAAATTTATCAACTTTCCAATACTTGACCTACTGTTGGAAAATTCAACAACTTTTCTCAAGATTGACAATAATTAAGTACCTATCTAAAATATTGACTAATTTTCAAAAAAAAAAAAAAACGATTTTTCTAAGAATAGGTACATGAAATTTTTCAACAATTTCAAGATTTAGACTTTTGACTGACTCTTAAAAACGGAGAAATTTCGAAAGAAGTTTTTTTGCTGGACATTATAGGCATTTTGAAGGAAATTGATATAATGACATTCACTTGGAAAAATTTTGAAGAGAATTGATGACTACTAAAATGACATATTTTGTTAGGTTTGAAAAAATTTCGAGACTCTCATCCTCAAGATCGCTCTCATTATCCACCTCAAATCACTTCACTTTAATCACTTGTTTTTTTTAAATTAAAAATCACCGAGAGAATAGGCGTATGTACCTATATCCAATTGTGCAAGCCCTTTCAACCATGCTCATGCTCAACATTGGTATACATGACAGAACATCTATTCAGCATTGTTCATCGAACTCTCCCTCGAAGACACAATTAATCGAGCCACTCAATCCGGAAATGAACAAAACGGTCAACTTTGAAGCAGGCATATGCGATATAAGCACGTGATAAGCATCAAATACGGGCGCAGGCATTCTCGACGAGTAAAATATTTGCTTAGTTTAGAGAAAACATCAATTATTTCAACTTTGCGATACGTTTTTTTCTTTTTTGGCGCAGTAAGTCGAACAAACAGAAAATATATCTTCGGTAATATAGAAATACGTGGTCAACATTAATCTGTATCCGGATAGCGGTCGGCATGTTGGTCCCCTCAAGGAAAAAGAGACCTTAATCCCAATCAATTTCAGTTCACTGTTCTATCCTCTTGAGTATATAGTAATACATCTTCTAAAACACACCTTCTTTTTTTTTGAATCGCACCTCGTAATCCGCAAGGAATGACTTTACTCGCGAAAATCTTTTTCTATTAATTCTAATAAGGGGAGAACGAGTTATCGCATTTAACGTTTTGAATTTTCTAAAGTACATCGTGTTTACAAAGTTTAACTTATTTGTGAGCTTTATTATCTGAAAAGTTATTGTGGTTTGCGGTTCTTTGATATCGAAGCTCGTTCCGATAAAAATCTCTTTCATCCTCAATCTTTCCAAAGCTTTCCGGATGTTTGGGAAATTTCATTAAGCGTCTTATTTATACAATGCGGAATTTTCCCCTAATTAATTAGTTCGCAATTAAATTAGGTCTGTGTCATTAAAATGGAGACCGGTTATTCGATAGTAGAGAGCTGTTCCAGAAAATTAGATAATTATCGTTTATTTTAGCTATTCAGTTGTACTGGTTTTCGGCCCGATCAAAAGTTTTACCTTTTAGTGGCACTTTTACAAAGTCAAATGGGGCTTAAAATTTCCAACTAAAGTTTTCAAGATATTATATTCTTTCAATTGAATTTTTATACGACTTTAAAAGCTCGAGTTTTTAATTAAGCACAAAAGAAATCTTGATTTTGAAAATATGACCTCGAAAAAATAATTTTTTACGTTGTTCCGTGTTTATTGATTTAATTTAATTTTCACTGCTCAGTTACGTGAATATAAGGCCATCTAACTATTTTCCAACAGCTTTCAATAGCACATTGATAATATTTTATTAAGCTCGAGTACAATATGAAATAAACAAAACGGAAAAATCAACATTCAACTGTGGTAAGAAAAATACACCACTCAAAAATTTTTACCTCTCGTGGACTCAGTCGCAAGGAAAAAATTTAACCTACGTAAGTACGTATTTAAAATTCTAAATAGGTAGGTTAATCGACCTGCACGATGAATTGTTTCGATTCGTAGAAAGATTTATTTTTTGTACCGAAAAAACGCCAATATTTATTGTATTGGAAAATATGGAATGGGGAGAATACGTCACCAGACTCATAAACATACCTATACAAAGAAGGTACATCATTTACCATGCTTCCTCGAAAATGACGAGTTATCAAAATGACAGTCGTTTCAGAGTTATTTGAATTTCGACCGATTTATTTCTATATTTTACGACAGTCGAAATTTTTTCTCAGTATTCAAAAAAAAGAGTAAACAATTCTCGTTTTATCTTATTTCGAGCTGCGGTGAAGGGTTTTTTAAAATAAGCAGCATGCTTTTCAATATGTCACAAGGTTTGTGTATTTTTCCAGTATAATTTTTCAGCTTCGACATTTCAGCGTTGAGGTACAATTTTGTAGGAATTGGAGCTTTAATCTTATTGGTAATTTAATATGGTTTTTTAGGAGGTGAATTTTTATTTAATTGAAAGGAAAGTTTCTGCCTATCGTTATTTTCTCAGGGGTTCGTTTATTTATTTATCATTAGATACTTGAATTTTCGTATCGATTCTTTGTACTGTGTTTTGTCTAATTTTTCATTTTTTAAAAACATTTTTTTTGGAAATGATATAAAGAATGTTTTTTTAATTCAAATTGTACAGAAGAATTGGCGCAGATACGAAATGAATTAGTAATGGAGAAAGTGATGTGAAAATGGACTTGAAAAAACCTATATTTTGATCACTGATATTGCAAAATATTTCAGTTGGTAAATTTGAATCAGGTCAGATTAGGTTATTCAATTTTTTTCTAGAGTAAAATCCACCTTTTTTTTCAAGATTTGTATATGTAAGTACGACCTGGAAATTTTTATTCGAAAATTACCTACCTACAATATTTATTTTCATCTCAAAAATGTTAGGACAAAAATACGTCAATTTTTTTTACTAATTTCACACGTAAAATTTTAGGAAACAGAATCAATTTTTTGGAGTTGAAATTTCACACGACCTTGGAACTTGAATCACAAACTCGAAACGTTACAATTCTATCTCAAACAATTTCCAAAAAAAATTTAAATTTCTTGTTGGTTTCAGATTTAAAATAAAAAGATATCAAAATTCAGCAAAGAACCGAAGACTGCATTATAGGGAATAAAGCGTTGAGAATTTTCAAATCTGGTAAAATTTTTTCAACTTTTTTTGACTAAGAATACAATTTTTTGAACTCAAATTGCAAGTTTTCTAAAAAAAATAACCACCATTTTCTTTAGATTTCTGACTCGAACTTGAATTTCATGACTAAAAAGTAATTTTGTGATTATGATGGATGATATAGAAGCGTAAGTCGTCCTCTCCCCCCCTTTCCATTCGGTCCAACCCTATCACAATTTTTAAAAATTCTAAAAAAACTCTCATAAAATTAAAGAAATTGAGAAAAAATTTTCTAAAAAGCAGTTTTTAATCTTTTCTTATAAATCGCAGCTTTTGTCATTTTGAAAAAGAAAATCGATACGATTTTGATATTTTCAAGGAGAATTTCCTAAATTTTCAACATTTTTTCAGCCATACTTAATTTTTTTGTAATTTTGTAAACAGGCTTTTTAACTTTCAAAAAAAAAAATCTGAAAACGAAAATGAAAATAATTGCAGCAAGGAAAGCAAAACATAAAAAAAATTCATAACTTTGAACATGCTCATGAGGTAGGTACGTACAATAATTTCTCTATGAATAAAGTAATTGGACAAAATCTACACAATTTTTTTGTGTTTTTTGAAATTCTATAAAATACTTTTCAAAATATTGTTTTCCAATCCCATTTAAAAAAAAAAAAAACATGTCTGAGATTTTCAATTTCCAATCTCGATTTCAGTTTCAATTTTCCACGGATAAGAAAAAATTAGGCAGAGGGGATAAAAAAATCTTTAAAACAAATACTGTATAATCTATTCTCAAACTTAGAGATATTCAAATTTTAATAGGCTCATTTCCTTTCCTTTTCTGAAGTCTTTTTAGCCATCTCAGATGAAAAGCTTAGCGAATTTGTAGAGCTCATCAGGAAACCTTATGAACTGTCCCACATGGAATCTTGATCAAAAAAGGTCACAGCTCATTTCCCAAATACCACATCGCCAAAATTTCGTTGGCTGTCAGTTCTAAGTTTAGACCCCCCCCCCTTCCCCGAGGGAAAATTTAAATTAGAAAATTTTAAAAATTCTACATAAAAATTATTACGTTTTCGGCTTTTTTAAGTTAAAAAAATGAAAATTCACAAAAAAAAATTCAGGCAAAAGTACAAATCTATCATTTTTTTTTCTTTTGACTCAAAGAAGAAGCAAAGGTCTAATATTTTTTTGAAAAAATTTTCAATTCCAATTTTTCTGATTTTCAACCATAAATTTTCACCGGTGAAGGGAGAGATGACAGCCAAAATTTTGGCGGTGAGGAACTTGAGTCAAGGGCTATCTATTAGACAACTTTTAATCAAAATCTTATTTGAACAGTAGGTGAGGTTCCTAATCGAGGAGAGGAGGTCTGCAAAATTAAGAGTTTATGTAACCCAATCCATAAATTGAAGGGCTTTTCGAAAAGAATATGTAAAGAAATCCAATAGTTATTTCAAAAAATCACAAAATTGGATTCTAAAAAATTCATATTCATCATAAATATTTGAAAATTCGTACTCACCAATGACGGATAAATTCACGATATAATTCTTCGTTGGAAACTTATCATAATCGATTCTACACTTATACGTCCCAGCATCGGTTTCTTTCACTCGATCTATCGAAAGAATGGATTCCTCGACATTGAATGAAGCCCTCGAGCCAAATACAGTTTCCGGAGACCAATGATTGCCATTTTTCAACGTACGATTCCGAAAATCCACACTGTTAAGAAACACAAGTTTACACATATGACCATATTAAAGTACGTATATTTTTCCAAAAACACATATTGCACATGGTAACACAATGCGTAGGTAACAAATGAGAGCTAACCAATGTAAACAATACAAACTCGGGCATTAATTTTTGCTCACACTATGGTACACTATAAGCACACATACCACAGGCTTAATTATCACTTTTAACCGCACGCCGCAGCACGTGAAAAGGCAAGCAAGAAAAATAAATAGCGATAATTTATTTCATTAATTATTTCGCTAGAAATTATACGTGTACGAGAACCGAGAGCCTCGTTTTTAATGCAAGCAACCCCTATTAACCAAATGATATGTGCATTTCACGTACACGTAAGGTAAGATACAACCAACACATGCATGGAGCTCTGATACGGCTGAAATATGTTTTCTTGCTCGAGCCCTATTTTTTAAATTACTTTTTTCGAATGCGTTTCGTTTTTCATTGACGTTTCGAAATTACCTACTAATCAATTGCACACTTTCATCGAGATACTCTTATTTTTGTCAAATTACAGCTACGGTTTGAAAACCCAACAATTGGTATGAAATTATTGAAAGAAATCGATTCGGGGAAAAAATTAATTCATGGTAACGTTCCCTATGGTTTGAATGGTTTTTAAATTAATTTTTTACTAAATGAGTTTCCATCTCTTTGCTCTTGTGTATAGTCCAATTTAATATAGTGTAACTTTTATTTCTTTTTTTTTTTATCGAAACGTGGATCCATTTCAGGCTTTGATCAGTTTGACGACTGCGTTAATTGTTTACCAGTGCTTTTTCAATTAAGGAAAAAAAGTATTTATGCAGATGAGACCGCCATTCTATAAATTTTTTACCTCCCTTTCATTATCAATTCAATTGATTAAAAATATATCGATGAATTAGAAAAAGTTCAAAGGTTTTTTCTGTGTGTTTTATTTTCAGTAAAGTCTCGAAAGAGAATCTATTTATATGTATGACTTAATTATTCATTATTTTCGTACAGTGGCTTGAGCTGACTTATGATTCTCTTTGCAAAGACAAAAGTTAAAAACAATTACAAGGCAATTACTTAACAAAATTAGATAAATTGAATAACAAACATTTCGAAAAGAAAAAAAATGCAATTTTTGAGATATCAAGAATCGAGAAAACAGATGGAGCAATTGGAGCTACCCAATAATATCCTTTATACTCCAAAGATTGAGGAAGAGTGTCAAAAACCTTAATCGTCGGACTTCGACTGTATTCTTCAACCACGTGGTTCTCCACTAGGGAGGGGAGTGGGGAGGAAGAGTAATTAGAAGGTCGTATTTAAATCACAAACCAGCATGTTATGGTGTCGAACTTGACTACCTGTAATTTTTGCATTTGCCATCACAATTTTAAGAAAATTGATCATTTTTACAATTTTTTATCTATCTTGAGTGGTCGGAATTTCTAAATTTTAGGTAGTCACGTTCGTCTGATTTTACATACTGGTTCCCATATTGGAGTGAAGATGAACTTGACTACCTAAAATTTTTCACTCAAACAGCCCAAAAATGATAAATATAAGCTTAAATTAATTAAATAAACCAAAATTGAAGTGAAAGAATGCTATTTTAGCCATTAAATAATAATAAAACGTGTGGGAGTTGCCTACAATGCCCAGGATTTCAACGACCATTTATCGGAAGTAAAAGATTACTGCAAGAAATATGTTGATTTATAATAATAATAATAATAATAATCGGGGGGGAGGGGGAAATCACTAGAGTGATCCTTGATTTAAAAAAAATGTTACTTGTATTTGTATCAATAAGAGTTAGTTATTAGTTAGGTAAGGGAGTGGCTCCATATACGCGGCGCAGTGCGGTGCGGTGCGTTGCGGTGCAGTGCGGCGCGGCGCGGTGCGGCAAGACGCGATTTTTTTTTTCGTCGAAAAATTTTTATCTAACAAAACATAACAAAAACATTTTACAAAATTTTCAGCAGCCAGTGATAAATGAAAGTTGTCACCACGAAAGCGAATGAGAACAACTGTGCAAAACCTTGGCAACCAATAAAATTTATTTATTTTCATTTATCACTGGCTGCTGAAAATTTTGTAAAATGTTTTTGTTATGTTTTTGTTATGTTTTGTTAGATAAAAATTTTTCGACGAAAAAAAAATCGCGTCTTGCCGCACCGCGCCGCGCCGCACTGCACCGCAACGCACCGCACCGCACTGCGCCGCGTATATGGAGCCACTCCCTAAGTAGTGAATTTTTTTTTAATAATATAATTTTGCATTATCAAGGTTGATTCTTTTCTTTAAAAAAAAATCACTACTTACCTGACTTAACTTGAACAATTCCAAAAACATTATTACCTATACAGGATACAACTATAATTTAATTTTAGCTTATATTTATCATTTTTGAGCGATTTCTAGACAATTGTGTGGATATAACATCTACAATTACATCGACAATGTGTGCCACAAGTGATGAATTTCGATGGTTGACATTTACATCAAAATTTACATCGGCATTGTTACCCTGGCATGCCAACGTTTTTCTAACATGTAAAAATTACAAAAATTTTGGAAATTTTTAGCAACCTTAAAATGGAAACCTTATGCCAAAAACATTCCTAGTACCAATTCCTTATTATACATGTATTATGTAGGGAAAAACGTGTCTACATGGTTTACACACAGACAGTTTACTGGCTTTGGAAAGTGGAGCAAGTAAACTTGCTTCAAAAATTGCGTTTACACACAGACAGTAAAATGTCCCACTGTTTCTTGTAATAAGCTGATAACAAATTTCAGATTTGTAGTTTGAGTTTTATTTTGAGTTCCATTTTGAATTTTGGGTAAATTTATTTATTTAATATGAATCAATAAAATGTGATTAACATAATTTAATGCCTAGTGCCTCTTAAAAAGAATGAAACAGCTAGGAATAACCTTTCAATTGTTGAAATTAAAACCCTTCACTATACCGCCTGAACACGTTTCTGTGGCCTTTTTTGCATTTGTAGTAGATAATAGTTATTGATATTTTACTTAAAAAACTTTTCAGCAACAAAAAATCATCTTTCAAAAAAAAAGAATTCCATAATTCATCACAAATTCACTGATAACAAAAATAAGCGGCTAACCAATCAGGATCAAGCTTGATAGTCACGTGACGAGAAAGTAGTGAGACAGTGGGAAAGTAGTTTTGGTCGAGCAAAAGTTACTGTCTCGAGATGAGACAGTAGACAGTTTACTGTCTTGCCTGTTTACACAGAGACAATAGGGGTAAAGTACTTGCCAAAGCCAGTAAACTGTCCGTGTGTAAACCTAGCTTTAAAAAAAAAACCTGAGACTCGCAATAGACTTGCAAAAGAGACTCTCTCGCAGAGTTTGAGTTGTTCAAAAAAGAGACTCCAGAGTCTTCGAGGAGCGAGTCTCTAATAAAAAAGACTCGGAGTCTCATTCCGAGTCGTCTTCAAGTCCTTTGCGAGTCCTTTTTCAGAGCAGACTCGCCACAACCCTGCTTTTTACATATAAAGTATGCTGCTTAATGTGATAATAGAACATGAATGAATTTGGTTAACATTATAGAATATTTTTCAAATAACATCAAAATAGGTGATTTTTTTGATATTTCATTTTATTTTGGTCACATTTTGAGTAATTTTGATGCAATTTTTACATTTTTCAAAATATTTTGTCACTGTTTTTATAGTTTTCAATAGTTTTTGAGACAGTCTTGCACAATTTTCATCAAAATTTGAAAAAAATTTCTTTATCATTCAAGAAGCATGGTTGAGAGACTGTTATTCTTACCAAATATGCACTTTTTTTATATTTGTGAAATGAATCCAGCTAACTGGACCACCACACCGCATGCATGTAACTGTAAATTAACCGACAGACCTAGAGTAACCTTGAGACCCAAGCAGTCCTACAAGCCTGCCAACAACCAAAGCCCAAATTAGAGAATCAGATTCAGATCTGGCCACTCGATAACTAAGCCAAATAAGATTTATTCACGTATCTGACAGCTGTATAACGCGATAATACCTATTATACAAAATAAATACCGATATACCGATATAAATTATTAGATTGATAAACCTAAACAGGTGTGCGAGAATTCGAAATTAATTATGTAAGTTTGAGATTTAGATATTGTATTTCGATTACCTAAGTGTCATCTGCGCTGCGCCGGAAATGGTGAGGGGTTAAGTTAATAAATACATTAATAGTTATAGGTATACGTATATACCGCGTTAATACGGAAAAAAATACGTATTTATCTTGCCTAGCCCAAACAGAGATAGATTAACGATTGGCACACAATATGCCACGAGAATCAGTCGGACTATCGATAAAGACAACGAAGTTAAAATTGGAGAATTGGATCTGACTATTCAACAACCAAAGTAAAAATTGGAGAATTGGATTTAACTATCCATTAACCAATGGAAGAATCTGAGAATTGTATCTGACCATCCAACAACCAGAGTAAAAATTGTAGAATCTATGACTAAAATTAGGTAGGAATATGATAGGTAATTTATTTTAAATGCATGTATTTACTGTGACTTGCATCCTTTTCACTAATTTTGGCAAAACTACTACAAAATTGATAATTTGATTTGCCCTGATTATGCTGGTTTGCTCCGATAATTATAGATTAATGTTAGAAATTTGAAGAACCTATGATAATTCTCTCACTGTTATCACCAGAGTGATCATACATGAATAATTCCTCTAGTATTCCTCAAAAGATTTCTAGACAGTTTATTGAAGACATTTTTCTTCCTACTCATATCTCTAAATTTTAGGGTACCTAGATTTACCTACTCCAACTAAATATATATCTCCACCTTCAAATTTGCACTTTTGACTGTATTCTTCAGTCCTCTCGAATGCCTTCAACTTCACTCACAAAAAAGACTCATTCTCAGACCCCCTATTACTTCCAGAAAATCATCCTCCTTCTCCTTCTCTTCCCCAAACCCCACTAGTTCACCATTTATCAAACCAGATGTGTACAAAAGTAGTATTAAGTAAATATTAACTTACCTATAAATAGGAGCCGTACTTCCGTACTTGTACCAAATAACAAGACTAGGATTTTTCATCGAATTTCCATCTTCAGAAAAATATATCTTGTTACAAGGTAACTTGGCCAATCCTTTGATATTCGTTTCAGCCTCCGAAGCTTCATCTGTGAACAAAACAAAACGAATACAATAGAAAATGATTAAATAAAAGAAAAACTCCATCTTTTATTTCACATTCAATTTAAATTTTAAATTTATTTCGAATTCGCGTATAGATCAAACTACATCCAACTCGAGGGTCTCATTTACACTTAATGCACGCTCATATCGAGAAATATTTCCCAACATTGTATAAATTCAAAAACAACGAGAAGTTCACCTGGTGAAAAAACATTATTAAATACCTTCGGGTTGATGAACAAAGAAAAAGAATTTAATTAGACTCTATATAAGAAGCGTCATTTCGTTACTTTTAGGCAATATTAAAAAATTTCGCAGGAAGAAATTCGACTACAGATCGATGTCAATTCATCGTCACGTCGAACAGAAAGGGCGCGAAAAACAAGCCTTCGTCGCGGAATTTCGACCCAACAACGTTTTAAAATTCATTGATCATAAAGTTGGGTTTTCCAACCTTCCATTCTACCTGTTAACTTGCCTAATATAGTAAGATGTATAAAATATACACCTGGTTGGGCTGGCATTGACGTGGAAACTAATTCAAAATTCGTTTAAAACCTTAACAAAGAATTGTATTTTCAAATGGACAGAAACTTATTTGAAATCTAATACCTTTAATTCTTTTGTTTATATTGTCTTAAGCTTTTAACAAAATACCGCGCGCCGAAGCCCAAGCTCAAGGTTTCCCCCATTATCATTTTTCTTTTCAGATAAACTATCCCTTTTACTTAAGCAATGAAAACGTTTAACGTACCTAACTCCTTGTACATTGTTTTAATTCCTTTTAAACAAAAAATTCTACCCCCGAAAAAGAATCCGACGACGATGTGGTCTTTGAAAAACTTCCAAAGCAAACAAATAAAATATATGGAAAAGTGACGCCAGCATTCGTTCGCAGCAATTTAGAAATTGGAAAAAAGAAAACTAATAAGTAGGTATACGTAACATGTAAACAGCCGATGTCAAATAACACGACTTGAAATGTACATTAATATCGAAAAAATCTGCCCTTGTGATACCTTTAAAGTCTGCGTTATTTCGTTGAATTTATATTTCGAACGGAGAAACGTACTTTAGGTACCTAATACGAGGCGTATATTCGTAAAACGAGTAAAGTTAAAAAGCCGACGCCGACGTGAATAACCACTTGTCCAAGAACAACTTCACTGAATAAAAGTGATAGGTCTGCTATGAAGAGGTACGGTTCGCTTACGCGTACTTTCAGGTACCTTCACGAGAAATATTTCATTTTGCGAAAGGTTACCTTACTAACTTTTTAATAAAACGTTTGTTAGAATAATATGTCCCGCATTAAAAGCTAAGTAAAGAATTACATAGCATCCAGACGTTAGGAATTTTATTACTTTTCGACTTCCAAACAAATACTAAACTCGCATTCTTTACGGATTGCCGAGATAAGGTAAGTTGTCGCCAGAATTTTTCTTTTCCGGAGAGATTGTGTATAGGAATAAAGATAATGTTGTGGTAGATTTTCGAAAACTCGGAACCGAAGATGAATTTTTTTCTAGTGGATTTTTTTCGTAGAATATTCGGCTATTTTGAACGATTATTTTCACATGATTTGTGCCAAGTACAATTTTTAGAACTTTTGTCTATATTTATTTGCCCATCTTCTCCAGCTATATTTTTGATTTATAAATTGATGGAAAACTGAAGGAGAAGGCTGGAAAATAGATTCGAGGAAATAAAAAATTACTTACATTTAGAAATACGTATTGTTCTCCACTTTGAAGAAATCTCATTTTTTCAGTGATAAATGGAATCAAACAATTGCACATTTCCCCCTTCTAAAAAAATCATCATGAGACTATTCCACGAAAAGTAACCCAAATTGAATCAGGTACAGGTTAGTACTGGTGGAAAAAAAGTAAAAATAATCAAAAAAGTTGAAATAAACTGCCCTGAAAAATTTGAAAAATATTTTCGAGCGAAGGTAAGAAATTATTTAAATTTTGGGAGGTAAGAAAAAACGACTCAATGAGAATTTTCCAAGTCTTTGAATTCATTTTTGAATTTATTTTGATCCTAAATCCAGAAATCGATTTTTCGAAGTAGGGAAATAGTGAAAAAACCTCTAAATATACAGCACAATCAACCAATCGTTGTATCAAAATGGTTGTTTTTCCACTTCGCAACTCTATTTTTGATATGATTTTACAAAAAAAAAACATAAGAGCATTTTGGGGGTGGGGTGGGGGGAGGTGGGTAAAACTTGACTCAAAATTTTGGAAAAATCGAATAGAATATCAAATTACGTGCTTTTCGACCACTGGAATCCTCTTCTGGTAAATTTATGAGTCATTTTTTGCCCACTTGAGACATATTTTTTTGGTGGGGTGTTCTTTTTCTGGAAAGTAACATCAAGAATGGATTCAGGAGGTCAACAAGTGTACATTTCGATACCTTGATCGATAACATCGAAAAATATTGGACTTTGAACCGTACGCCACTGATGATTAAATTAAAATTCTTTAAAAATTTCAAGATGAATTCCTCAGATCACAATGATATTGACACTCAGAAATATTTAACGTTTGACCAACGATCAACAATATCGAAAAATTCTTATCAAACACAATTATGCTGGAGAAGTCATAGAATAGGTACCCAAAATATTCCCTTTTACCAAAGAATAATATGTACTGATAGGTTAAATATATCATAAGATAGATCCCCCTTTCTACGTTTTTTGTTCTCTTTTTAAAAAATTGAATGAGGGAAAGCATCATGACCTGATTCTTACCCTCACCTGATGATCAAGAGAGGAAAAATTTACCTTTTTTCTCCTTTCTTTTCTTTTCCAAAACTTCATAGAAAATGAGAAAATTTTGGTAGGTACATCTTTCCAAAGGATAAGAAGAAAAATTCTTCATTTCCTTTCACCTCTACACTCGTAATTTAAAAAAAGATGAACATTTTCAGCAATTTTCATTTTCTGTGAAAAATTAGGAAAAAACTACTTTCGTTTCTCTTTCCTTTCCTTCCCTTCCATTCTCTTCCCATCCACCCTCAAAATTTAAAAAAAAAATTCTTCAGTATTTTTTTTTTGTAAAAAATGAGGGGAAAACAACTTTTCTTTTATTCCTTTCTCCACTTTTTATATAATTTTCAAAATTAAAAAAAAAAAGAATTCTAAAGATGAGGAAAAAATTGAAAATTTTTACGTGGTTCTTTTCTTGATAAATTATGTAAGAATATACTTACTTGAAAAAAATTACTTAATTTCGTTTATGCTTTCTCTCTTCTCTGAAAATTCATTTTGCAAAACTGAAAAATTTCAATATTTTTCCGCGAATGATGGAGAAAAAATCGTTTCGCATCCCTTCCCTTTCACTATCAGGTATATAATAATTTTTATACCTTTTTCTAAGAGATAACAAAAAGACTACCCCTCCCTTTTCCTCATTTCCGTCAACTCTCAAAATTCCAGAAAAAATGAAATTTTCAATACCTACTTTCCTGTGAAACATGAAGAAAAAAGATATTTTTAGAAAATTATCACATATAAAAATTATAAATCTAAAATTCAGTCTAGGATATAGGTATTTACCTACAATGGAATTTTTACAATTACAAAATGTTGCTTTCAAAATATGAAAGTTTAACTCTGAGAGGGGGGAGAGGTACAACAGAATTTTTAAAATATGCACCAAAATTCAACCCTGAAGAAAGATATGCAAAAATGTTTTTACCAAAATTCATTGAAACCACTAGAATCACTATCATTGGAACTATTGGAACCACTGTAACCATTTATACGTAGGTAGAGGTTCTAGGTGTAGGCACAGGGTGACTTAAAATTTCCGGGCCGCGAAAATTGCTTCGTAAAAAAAATAATAAGGCCCAACGAATAATAAAAACCCATTCACGACATAGCTGAAGCTCCATTTCCTTTAAAAAATATGAACTCATCCCTCATTGATTACAAATTTTTGAAAAATTTTGGACTTTTTCAATTTTTGTACTTTTTAAAAAAATCTCAAAACCAAAAATTTTGAAAATTTTAAAAATTGAGATATTTAAAAACAATCAAAAATCATTGCATGCAGATTCTGTCCAGTCAAAAATTTGAAGGGGCAAAAATTTACAAAAAAATCAAGTTTTTGTGAAATTGGCAACACTCTCTCCCCCACTCAACCCTTTCCAGATACTTTGAGTACAGCGCTGACGTTGTCCCTTACCGACTTACATGTAGGCAACCCTTCGTTCAGATCAACGCAAGACAATGTGGAGCGATTCCTCTCTAAATTACGGGAAAAAACGTTGCGTTCCGGAACTTTTGGGTCACCCTGTACATTGTTGTTGTAATTTTGAATTTTTAAAAAGATGAGGATTCGCCTTCGGAGGAAGGGAATGTTGATGAAAAAATCACACACGATGATATTTTGGTTATATTTCCCAAAATGTCTCAAGACCACATTATAAAAAATGTTCTCAAAAATATTTCCCTAGCTATTATTTCTTTTAGAAAATCTTTTATACGTGTGCCTAGAATAAATTTTAGCAAACTATCAAATACCTATATCGTTTTTCTTTCTTTTTAAAAATTTTACAGTGTTTTGCAAGGATGGGGAGCAAAACGATTGTTTTGTTCCGTTTCAATCCGATCCTTAGTTTTATAGA
The DNA here is from genome assembly GCA_033439095.1 of Pseudococcus viburni. Lineage (NCBI taxonomy): Eukaryota > Metazoa > Arthropoda > Insecta > Hemiptera > Pseudococcidae > Pseudococcus > Pseudococcus viburni. Next base: position 9,151 of record JAVBJF010000554.1, on the reverse strand, counting down.
ACCGATGTTTCTCTCTCTGTTCCTATCTTCAAATCAAATTCGGTATCGTTCCCATCTGTTCTGTTTTGTTCTGTTCCGTTCCCATCTTCTGTATTATTTTATTTACATAACTATGAAAAGCGGGAACACGAATGGACCAACCATGCGAATAAAATAAAAGAAAAATGTCACGTGTTACAGAGCACCATAAGCGTGACTGGACTTTCTGAGTGAGGTGTGCCAAAACTTTGAAGTCCTCCAACGAAATAAAAAAAAAATGTCTATACCTATGTCCAAAAGATTTTATATTAAAATCAAAATTATAAATAATATTGAATCAAAATCGGAATTAAAATTAATTTTTTTTCATTGAATGAATAGAATTTTCATCTTTTGATGGGCGATGAGGTAATTTTGAAATTTTAAAAATTATCCAAAACTCGAGAAATGAACTTTAGCTCCAGAAATTTTAGATACCTATTCCAACTTAAAGTAAAATTTTGAGCCCAAACAAAAATAAATCGAAAGTACATCATGAAAGAACATCATATGCAAAATTTCAGATGGTGAAGCTCATTTTTCAAATTTTGGCTAATTTTTGAAATAAAAATTCAGCGCAAGTGACTCTTCATCGAAAAATATGATTTGAGGACCTTTTCACAACGTGATAAAAAATATCCCATTAGAAGAATGAAGGTAAATTAGTGGATTCAGCGTTATTTAAATTTTCCGAGATTGTGTACTCGAGTTTGAATGATTTTTCCATAACTTGCGATGACTTTGCAAAACTGGGAAATTATTCAAAACTTCGCATTATTTTTCAAAAGTAGAGCGACTTTTTTTTACAGCCTGAACGATTTTCCATAAATTGAAGAATCTCCTAAAACTTGGACAATTTTCTTAAAAAGAGAGATTCTTTGCAAACCAGAAAATTTTATTAAATTTCCATAACATCATAAAAATTCTAAGGTTTCCCAAAAAAAAAAAAAATTCTCAAGAAATTGGGCTGTAGATGAGTTTATTCCCGACGAAATACCCATGTGAAAGAATGGACGAATAGATTCCCATTTTTTTCAGAGTAGGTACGAGTTGAATATCACTTTTTCTCAAAAATTTCTTTCAACTCTGATTTTTATTAAAATTCTAACTCCCATTTTTTAAAAAATTACCTTTACTCAACTCTTAATTTTTTTTCAAGTCTTTCCAACACCAAAATTTTTTTCAACCTAAAATTTTCTCAGATTTTTCCATGTTTAAAAAATGTACTTTTCTGAAATTTTTCTCAAAATAGTTTTCAGTAGGTACTGAAAATTTTCTTGAAAAAAGGATACTGCCACAAGGACACACTAGCGAATTTTACCAAAAAAATTGTCCCTGGAGAAAAAAAATAGAAAAATCTGGGAAAGTATGGCACACCCGATGCAGATCACAGAGCATAGAGGAAAGAAAAAAAATTTTCTGTGTTTACGTTCTCATCCGTTCGCATCTTTTTGTTTGATTCATTGTTGATTCGTTCTGTTCTGTTCAAATCTTATCAAAATCGTTTTGTTCTGTTCGTTCCGTTCCGTTCCTTTCGTTCCGTTCCCAACCCTTGGTGTTTTGTGCTCCATTTTACATCAGGAAATAAATTCTTCCAAAATATTGTACCACGTCGATATTTTTTAGGCTGATAATTTTGGCTCCTTATTTTTACACAGAGATTATCAAAATTTTACACAACTATTGAACAAAATTTTCCCCTTTTTTAATATTCAAAGAACTACACAACAAATAAGCAAAAAACATACTCGATACTACGTAAATTCGTCCTTGAAACGCTCAAATTCAGCAGCCGCTTTGAAACGCGAATCTCGAACAAGAATTACTACACTGACGTCTAAAACATCCGACACCTCCACTAGGACCCCTTCTCTCTGGAGAGAGAATTAAACCAAGAAAAAATAGGTACATAACGACGCACGACGGGATTCATGAAAATTTCAACAACGGAAAATTCCATCGCTAGACTGATTCGGCGAAGAATTAAATATCTTTAATTCATGTAGTACGAAGCATCAGCATCGAAAGCATCGTGTAATTTGATAAAGATATCGTATATACCTATACCTACACACATGGCGCATATACTCAGCTTTATACCTACATCCTACAATCACCCTTTACATCATCAATCATACGCAATTCCGAAGAAAAATAATCGATAAAAGTGAAACAACCTCGTGAATTCAAACTGTCCCGCGTAGACCTTTTAATATCTCCATTGTAATCCTGCGGCTGATACCAAATGCGCGAATATTTCAGCAATTATACAATGTTTATGTAGGTAATAGGTATACGAATGCTACATCGCTGTATGTACCTGACCTATTAACAAGCGAACCGGACCATCGTCGTTAATTGCGTGATTGACTTTCGTGTTTAACGATTTACCCTTTTGGGGGGAGAAAAAAGGGTACCATTAACGCTGCTGGTAAATTTGTGACATGAAATTCTATACAGCACGCATCGCGAAACTTCCAAACTCGGTCATAATTCAAGTCGAAAATTTTTTCTAATTCCTGCTGAGTCGGTTTTACCAGCAAATAATTATTTTTGCTAAAAATGGAATTTTTCGACAATTTAGTCCAAATTTATTACAAGTTAAAATTTTTTCATTCTGAATTTATTCTATTTATTCAATTCTAATTTTTTTTCAGAATTGTATAAATTTAAAATTTTTTCAACTGTTAAATTTTTTTGATTTTAATTTTGTCAGTTTTTCCAATTTTGACTGTTTTCTAATTTTCTTAAAATTTCATTCCAATTGAACGTGTCGCAGCAAAACGGACATATAGAAAAAATGGCGTTTTTAGGAAATCGCGATTGAAGTTTGAGTATACTTTTTTTAATACTAAATTAAGGAATTGAGCTGGGGAAAAAATTTTACCTTAAAATTTCATCATTTTGCTACAAGAAAACAGTTCGCCCATCACTTGATATTTTTTCTATTTTTTTCTATATTGAAAACAAAATGTTGAGTTATATGTCTTTTTTGTTGTGATAAAATTTAATTTCAACCCTTCTACGTTTGATGACGTATAATTTTTCCGGAAGTAAAAATTAAAAAAAAATCTTCATACAAAAGTTGAAGAGAATGAAAAAAGGGAACATTTTCGTGAAAAATTTTCAAATTATCTCCTCAGGGAGCGGATATATCGCACTTTGAGAAATGACAACTTTTTTTTCATTTTCTTGGTTACAAAAAAATGCTAAAAGTACATTTTGGACAAATTTCATTATTTTTTCAAATTTATGACGAAAAATTAACTAAAAAAACACGTCATCAAAATTTTAAAATTTTACAATCATCTACACAGTGAAAAAATTAAACATTACGCAAATTCTCGAAAATCAAACATGTAATGTAGGTACCGAAATTGCGAACTTCGCATTTTAAAAACGCCATAACTCTTCGAGGAAAACATATTGGAAGGTGGGAGGGGGCTCATTGGATAGAGAAAACTTCAGAGAATACGAATCGCTTGTCGCATCAAAAAGGACATATCGTCCCTCTAATGCTAAAAGAACGTTACTCCATTCGTCACTTGAAACCTGTGTAAGTAGGGGGTTTCAGCCTGACGCGGTCTCAGTTGGATCTAAAATGTTGAGAACTGCTAAAAAGTAGGTCTGACCAGTAGATATACTCATTTCTTCATTGAAAACTTTCATACATCTAATAAAACCCGCGTCAGGCTGAAAAGAACCGTCCACACAGGTCTCAAGTGGCGAATGGAGTTACGTCCTTCTAGTATTAGAGGGACGATATGCTAAGTTATGCCCTTTTTGTAGTGACACATTCAATTATTGAGTTGGAAGAACATTTTGAAAAACACGAAGTTGAATTTTTTTTCAAATTCAAAGTTGAAAAAAATTGAAGAATAAATTTTAAAATTAGATAAGTGTTGAAAAAAATTTGAAGTTGAAAAAAAATGAAAAAATCGAAGTTAGAAAAATGGTGCAAAAAATTTTACGGTTGGAAAAAATTATTAAAGAAAAAATTTTAGTGCTAAAAATTTTTTTAACAAACTTTGTTTTCTTCAAAATTTTTTCAACTAGGTACATATTTTTAAAATTTTCTTTCAACTTGAAAATTTTTCTTCAACGTTTTTCAATTTCAAAATTTTTCCGATTAAAAATTTTAAGAAATTTTATCCAACTTTGAATTTTTCAAAATATGTTAACTTTGTGTATGTACTTACCTATTTCAAAATTTCTTCCAACTCAATATAAGTAAATGGAAGAAATTTTTAAATGAGCCCAATATCGATATGAAATATTGAGAAATGTTTAAAAAATCAAAATTTGAAAACTTTTGAGAAAATTTATAAAAATCCGAGCATTGAAAAAATTTTAAAATTGGATATAATTTTTATAAAAAAAAACTTATAACCACAGAAATTTAAAAAATTTAAACTTGGAATAAATTCGAGCTTAGGTCGTCAAAATCCCATTTTTGGCAAAAATAATTAAAAACTGACGTTGGTTTTTTCGCAGGTAAGTATTTGATAGGACGTAGGAACCCCCTTCAAAAGAATGATAAGCACGATGCCATAATATGACATCTATCGTCGAGTCATAGCGAGGAGAAATTTCAATATGAAATTTTTTTATCTTTATTGACAGGTAAAATTTTACTCAAAACGTGATATTTCGTTTCCGTTTAACAATGGTGTAGAAGTAAAACACGCGGAGTGATTGACAGCTATATACCGAATGCCATCTATTTGTAAGTTGATAAAATGAGACTGCGAAGTTAAAAGAATTTCTATAAAATTTAAACTCTGCGCCGGCAGCGTCGAAGACTTTGAAAAAAGATCCTCGCCTTCGCACGTGAATCTTTTTATCTACATCGAGAGTAGGTAGGTATTTTTGAATGTCGATGCAGGTGTGAATTTTCTTTCCTGTTTCAAAGCGTTCTGTAGATTTAATGGGCCTTCGCACGAACGTATTTTTACAAAATAAGAAAATCAACACGTTTTGAATAAAAGACGATACTCTATTTGGGACACGATGAGAAAAATTTCAAAAACACTTTGAAAATTCTCAACATTACTTATTCATTTGAAAAAACTTATCCATCCGGTTGATTCTTCATTAAGAGGTTAAAGTTGTAAACACATAATTAAAAAGCAAAAGCACACGACAAAAATATCAACCTAAAATTAAGTGGTACATTAAAAATTCACAGCCCCAAAATCATCATTATTTTTTTCCTAAACCACCCTAAAAAAAACTTTAACAACTTAGAGCTAATCAGTATAAAATACATACGAAAAGTTACCCTTTTGGCGGTCAGCTTATTTACATTAACAACAAAGTACTTACGCGAGCTACGCAATCCTCGATAGTTAAATATATATACGATTGTTTTTCGCAATACTTGTCGGTTTCGAATCGTATACGAGAGAAGAAGAAAAAAAAGCATCGAAAACAAAAATACGAATACGAACAAAGTTCCCAGAGAGTTTCTAAATCTGCAGCGGTTTTCTCAACGTTTTTACACTTGTTAACTCCCGAATCCTAATTTCATTTTCTACACTCAATACGAGCAGAAAGTACCATAAAACCTTTTGAAATTTCCCCGATACCTTGCTCAGATGACGTAGACGGTTAACAACTCGCGAGTATGGTATTATTTCAACATCTGCTCGAAAACTTTCGCGTAATTTTTTTCGAATAAACTAGTGTATTTTTTTAAATAAATAAATTCCGATTAGTTTTTAATGCTTAATGTTTGTTGGATCTTTAGACGAAATGGATACGAAGTGAGGGTAGGTATAGGTTGAAGTTAATCGCTTTTTAATTTGATCAAGTCTTGTTAAATCAGCTGGTTTGGCACGTGCAATAATCGAGTGGATCGTTTGATTTAAGACGAAATATCGAGTTTGATGAATATGTAGAACAAAATATCAAAAAATATACTCATGAAAGCGTAAAAAAAGTTAGGGATGAGTGGTGAGAAACTGAAATTCCCATGACCAAGAGGAAGTAATCTAATTTACTAATACCAAGTTCAAAATCAAAAATTCATAAAACATCTTAATACTTTTTTGAAAAAAAAATTCAAAAAATCTTCAGCAATTCGACTAATTTTGAGTGCTGAAATTTCAAATTCGCGAGAAAAAAATATCATTTGCAAAAGCTACTTACTTATTTTTATGTACAAAAATTCTAAAAGCAATAATTATACTTACCATTTCTTGCACAATTGAAATTTCCGAAATTTCAAAAAAAATTGATAAACTAATCTCCAAATTGAAATTCTTCTCAAGTTGGGAATATTTTGCCTTAATTAATAATTAAATGCGGATATACTCGTATTGAAATTATATCAGATTGATTTCATAAAATAATTTGACAGATACTCATCAAAATTGAAAACTGTTTTTTATAATGTAAAAAAGTTGACCAAATGCAAAACTAAAAATTTGACAAAAATACTTTGTCTAAACATTGAAGCAATTTAAAAATGTTTACATTTTTGTTTAACAGTTTACAAACCTTTGCTCAATATTTTCCAGATTTTGAGTTAAAATTTTCGCAAATTTCCACGAAAATTATATCAGGTAGATATTCTTCTCAAATCTTTTTCGATTACCTATGACTTAACATTTTCGAATTTTCTCCAAAAACCATGCAAAGAATTGCCCCTGAATTAAACAAAATTGAATTTTGAAAATTCTACAAATTATTTCCAGGCAATTTTTTTTCTCAAAAAATTTCATCAAAATTAATTTTTGATGACTACAAAAATAGACTCGATATGGAGGTGACTTAGTCAAGCAATAAGCGATTATATCCCAATTTAATCAAGGTCGAATGTGATAAGCCGTCAGAAATTCGAAATTACTATTTCAAGAAAATGATATAAGTGAGCATGTAAACGTCCCATAGCCATAAAGTGTCACTCCAGTTAGACCCGCTAGCAGTCACCCCACGGGGTATGACAAGTGAGTCGGCCTGCAGGAGCCGCAGGTAAAAGCAAACTATAGGTACTATCTTGGGATTTTGAATTCTTGATGAAAATCCTCTGTCGAGGTAGTTCTACTTCTTTATCTGAACACCCCCTCTCCTCCTCCCAAAAAATTAATCTCCCTACCTCGAATGGGAAAGGGGGTGAAGTTAAGGGACCTCAAAGTGGACCTGGCCATTTTCAAAGTTTTGGGTTGTGCTACTTACGGTGAATCTCGATCACCCCTAAGAAGTGGCGATTTGAGTTTCTACACCTCCCTAAAACCTTAAAATTGGATACCATTTGTTCTCCTTTACCAGAGAGTTGAAAAGTTGCAGATTGATAACACAGGTTGACATGGAAAATGCTATTTGAAGTTTACTGGGTGATTTTTATAGCATTTTTGGCGCTGATCACAAGAACAATAGTGGAAAAATTCCATCATCCAAAGATTTTTCATAATTTAAATTTATCGTTCAACGGTTTTTCTACTTTTTTTGATAACTTTTGACACTTCAAGTCGATTTTCTGAAAAAAGGAAGGGGTCTACGAAAAAAATGAATAGAACATAAATTGTAGAACGTTAAATTTCCTATCTGTAAAGTTCAATTAGTTTTTTCTTAGAAGGCTTAGCTTTTGAGATATTTTAGCTCAAAGTTAAAAGTTCAACGTTTTTTTAAAAATTGAAAATATCTCAAAAACTAAGCCTCCTAAGAAACTACTACTTGAACTCTACCGGTAGGAAATTTGACGCTCCACAATTTATGTTCTATTCATTTTTTTCGTAGAACCCTTCCTTTTTTCAGAAAAACGACTTGAAGTTTCAAAAGTTATCAAAAAAAAAGTAGAAAAACCGTTGAACGAAAAATTGAAATTGTGAAAAATTCTTGGGTGATGGAATTTTTTCACTGCTTTTTTCGTGATCAGCGTGAAAAATACTATAAAAATCACCTATTAAACTCCTAACAGCATTTCAAAAGTTCAAAAATGTCGACCTGTGTAATTAAGACATTTTTGATTTTTACGAAATTAAAATCGCTTACTCAACCCCTTTTAAATCAAACCATAAATAGCTTTAGTCGCCTAGAATCAATTTTGATGAAACTGTTCAAAAAAAATTCACAGCAGAGCTACCAACTGCAATTTGAATTAGGTAGGTAATTTTTAAAAAAATTCAGTAAGCAGCACCACTACAAAAAAAAATCAAAAAAACTAATTTTTTTCACAACTAAAAAATTTTCTGACGTATTTTTCAAATTACTGATGAATGAGCAACTTGAATTTTACGAATATGGCGTAAATCAAAATGCAGTTGACAGCACTGCAATTAAAATTACTTTGGATGGCCTAGAAATTTTTTTGGATTGATTCTGAGCTGTTTAAATGAGTGATTTGAATTTGGTAAAAATAAAAAAAATCCTCAAATTCACAATCTGACACGTTCAAACTTTTTGATAGAGGGCAAAAAAGGCCAAAATGTATCAAATTTCAAGGTCAATGGTTCAAGGATGTGTAGAAACCCAAATGGCAAGTTTGAGGAGGGGTGACCGTGGTTCTCAGCCAGTGGTATAAACCCATAAGTGGCCAAAAAACAATTTTTTTGAAAATGGCCCCCTTTAAGGCCTCCTAGCTCCGGTTCCCTTTGGGTTAGGCAGCTTAAAATTTGTTGAAAGGTCCCCACACAAAGTAAACTATATTACCAGTTTTTGTCAAAATCCAAGCTACAAATATTTTTTCACTTCTCCTTATTGGCTGAAGAGTCCAAATTTTCCCTGCTGAGTCTTCCACAAAAATTAAACCATCACACCAATTTTCGTTAAAATTCGAGGCATTTTTATCCACTCAATTCCGCCTCCCCTGCCTCTGTCTGACTAATATTTCAAAAATATGCGCTTATTTAAGGTTCAGTTATATTTCACTAGTATACATAAGAAAATATGTAAAACGAAATTTTGCACGTGTACCTCACTACCCTACCTTACCAATATTTTAATGCAGTATACCTACACCGGTGTGTATATTAATGAATAAAAAATGGACCACCATTATAAAAGCGTATAGAATTCGTTGTATCACGCGATTAGTTATTCGTATATGGTATAGCACGATGTTGGTAAATTCCAAACTTTCGTTTAATCAACGTCAAACGAGTTATTATTTAATAGCGCGAGTAGAAAACAA